>LPNX010355714.1:715467-739947 GCA_001517045.1 Pseudotsuga menziesii | reverse complement strand
GAAGACCGGTCCATTATGGGAAGATACCATGAAATTAATGAGTGGGTGGCGTGCTGTATCTGTCCATCCATCAGAAACAATACTAACACCGGATGAAATCCATTTTTTTTTTACAGGTAGTAAGATTTTGTCCACCTCCTTCTTTGCCTTAACCAACAATGTGCTTCTAAGCTTCTCTGAGCTTGGAGGCACATACCCTCTTGGAGCCTTTTCAACTAAAGCTCGACACATCTCAATGAACAAAGGTGACCGTGCAACATTGAATGATATGAAGTTGAGATAGAAATGAAATGCAACAGTAAGATCTACTTCATCTCGAGTCTCTTTCTGATAAATTTTGTCCATTGGACCATAATTTTGGGCTGCCCTTTTTTTTGTTGGCTGAATTTCATCCCCACTTCCAAACTTGTTAGATGTATTCCTCAGGAATGGAAGAGGGTCATCATTTTTTGACATTTGTTTGCTTGTTGCTGCCACATTCCTCAACCCAACTACATCCTCCTTTTCCAACTGCTTTCTTTGGCTAGCAGTGATGCTTCTGCATGGTCCAAGTCCACAAGGAAGGGCCAACAAATGGCCCTTAACTCTGAAATAAGTGCTCTTAAACTCACCCTTGCAGAAATTGCAAGACCAATGAACATTTCGTCCCCCAACCCTCCTTGATCCAGGCCCATCTTTCTTTGTTACATACTTCCATAGGGGGTATTTTTTTTCCTGTGCTTGTTGTTTTGCTATAGCAGCAAGGTTTTGTGAGGGCTCTGAGGGCCTAACAGCTCCCAAAACTTCACTTGAAACACTTGGAGCACTGCCACCAGCAGAGGAACCAAGAGGTACATTTATGCTCTTTCTTGGAGTTCGACCTCTTCCTGCTGCCTTTGAAGGTTGAGCCATTGTGAAACAGAGAAATGAGAACGAGAAAATCAAAGATTAAAAACTTAATTTACAAATTTTTAATTTTTTTGCCTTTACAAATTTAAAAATTAATACTGTATTTCAAAAATTAAAATTAATACTGGTTGCTGAGCCTAGACTAGCCAACCTTCTCGGGTGAATGGAGATGTGACTGGCTTCCTTAACTGGTGCTGTTTCCCTTTCCGGCTGCTATGAGAATGCACGCAGCACTTCTATCTGTAAAAAATTAAAATTAAAAAGTTAAAAATACTAAAAATAAAATACAACAAGTTACAAAAATGATTGATCTCTGTTTGTATAAAACGTGAGCTGTAAACCGCCTTGGATATTCACATCATTGGCTCATTAGAACAGAACTCAGGGCTGGAAATGCTAGTTTATGCTTGAAATTTGAATGTGTTACAAAACTCAGGGCTGGACGTTTTATTGTTTTTCTGAGTGTACATAATTTTGGGCAGTGAGTTTATATGTCTGGGCGTTTCCTTCAATGAGAACACATTCATTATAAATTATAATTTATTTCAATTTGTATGCTGAATCGCTGATGGGAATGACAAACTTTCAGATCTGGAACTTCTCGATATGGCAAACTATGGTATGCTATGCTATGATTTGGAGGGTATCATGTATGATATGAACCAAATGGCAAACTATGAACCAAAACCCACTCCATAAATACTCATATATGAGTCATATTCAAAGCTACAGCAGCAAGAAGTGGTCAATATGATTGAAATTTGAGTACCTGCGAAGGCCCAATGCAGCTGTGTAATTGTGGTCTGTGGATTCTCTTATAGCTCAGGCTAGCTCGGGCTCCTGTAGCTCTTGTTGTGTGCCTAGCTTCAACGAGTAGTGGGCTGCCCTTCCTCCACGATGAGCTTCCCGATAGCTAGATGACCATGGCTCAACATTGTCAAGACTCAACAGCAATATAAACCACGATACGGTATACCTCTTCCTCCTGCACGATAGTCTTTCACCGGGGACAAACCACAAACCTTGAAACCACAGAAAATGTTTAAAAAACGTACCCTTTATATGCCCGAAATTCATTTTTTATAGGACACATGTCCAAAAATCGGGACACGCTCAGGGCACGTGTCCGACACGTGCCAGATCGTGTCCCGATTTTTGGACACGCAAATTTTCGTGTCCGCCATGTATTAGGGCCATTTTCGTGTCCGACACGCAAAATACGGGACACGGAGGCATTTAGGATGTGTCCTGTGACTTAGTCTGCTGCTGTAAAATAAATCGTGACTGCTCCTAACTGCTGCGAGTTTCCTCAATTGCTCCCTAGACTGGAAAAAAAATATCAGTGAGTTGGTGGATACACTTATTATTTAGAATATGACATGTGTAAATGTATTTATACACATTAAGGAAGCATTTAGGTATAGGGCCAACCTCTTCAAGGTTTTTTTATGTTTTAATTAAATTTTAATTTAATTCAAAAAATATTTTATGGGGCCAACTTGTTTAAAGGGGTTTTTACAATAAAAAGAAAGGTTTCTTCCCTTAGCCATAAGTTTAGGGTTTTATGTTTTATTAATTTTAAATATTACAACTTAAATGATATTTTTAATTATATTTTAGTTCTTTAGAGATCTTACCAATGTGTGTGTGCCCATATATAAAAAATTTAATACTTTATTACTGGTTACAATTTTTATTAGAGTTTTATATCTTTGTATAATGTTGGGGTATTACTAATGTTTTAAGGGCAAGGCATGGGGTAAATTGTAGGTTTAGGGATCAAAGGTAAAGGGTTTTAGGGACTTTAGTTAGGTCAACAAGGTTGCCACATGCTTTATAAACACGACCCTCAAGGTGTGGAGGTGCCTAGGCTTCTCCTAGGGTACCATGATCTCTATAACACGCAAATGACCACTGAAAGGGTCATTCGGACTCTTGCAACTTGTTCAACCCGCCGAGAACACATTTTAGGTTAATAGGGCATGGTTGTGCTGCTGAGGAACCAATGACACAACTGGGGAACCATCGAACTAACTTGGGGGTACTTAACCACTCTATAGGTTGTTCAGGGCTTTTGCCATTGTCCCAAGGGCTCCAAAGGCTTCAGACTTGGGCTTGGACAAAGTTAAAAGGTCTCTTTTGACACTGACACTTACTCAACCCTCAGAGGCTCCTCAAGGGGCACCAAGACACACTAACACACACCTGTTGTCATCAATGACAATATAGTCAACAATCTCCCCCTTTGTCATTGATGACAACTCCAAATCTCCCCCTTCAAATGAGCTTCCTTTGTCCACAGATCTCTCCCTTTGATCATGCTTCTTTTACCTACCTTGTTCAACTTTTTCTCCCCCTTTGGCATCAATGGCAAAGGGCACTTCTGCCATGCTCCCCCTGTCATATGAAGATAGAGGAATTCAATTAGGAGATAATATGACTCCCAATTTTTCTCTGAGGTACTAAAAAGTCTCTCTTGGGAGAGGCTTAGTAAAAATGTCTGCAACCTGTTCTTTTGTCTCGATATATTCCAACTTGATATTCTTTTCTGTGACCTGTTCTCGAAGAAAGTGAAACTTGATTGGAATGTGCTTGGTCTTGGAATGCATAACTGGATTCTTGGAGATACTGATAGCACTCGTATTGTCACATAAAATAGGAATCGACTCATTACATGTCATGTGTATGTTTTGCAGGGTTTGCTTCATCCAAAGAATCTGAGTACAATAAGCTCCTTTTAACTGCTATAATATGAATTTCCTTTGGGGCAGCTTGAACTCTTGCAACTTGTCCAACAGCTTGCATCACATCTGGTTTGGAGGCAGTTACAGATAGTAGACTACCAATCATTGACCTATAGAGCCTTTGATCAACTTCCTTAGATTCATCGTCTTTGCTTAGCTTACAACTGGTGATCATAGGGGTACTCACAGGTTTACAGTCTTCCATCTGGAATTTCTTTAACATCTCCTTAATGTATTTTGTCTGGGTAATAAAAATGCCTTCTGTTCTTTGAGATATTTGGAGTCCCAAGAAGAAGGTCAGTTCACCGAGTAATGACATTTCAAACTCATTTTGCATGTCCTTAGCAAATTGTTGACTCAGTGAATCATCATCACTTCCGAATATGATATCATCAACACAAACTTCAATGATGAGTATGCTGCCATTGTCTTGCTTGATGTACAAATTGTTATCTACACTTCCCCTCTTAAAGTTTTGTTGTAGTAAGTACCTGTCCAATCTGGAGTACCAAGCTCTTGGAGCTTGCTTTAGTCCATATAAGGCCCTTTTGAGCCTGCATACATAGTCCTGGTTTTCTGAAAGTTGAAATCCTTCTAGTTGTTCAATATAGGCCTCTTCTTCCAATTCCCCATTTAGAAAAGCTGATTTGACGTCCATCTGATACACTTTGATGTCTTCAGAGCAGGCGTAGGCCAATATCATTTTGATAGCTTCCATTCTAGCTACTGGTGCATATGTTTCTTCAAAGTCTATTCCTTCGATCTGAGCATAACCCTTACAAACCAATCGAGCCTTGTTTCTGATCACCTGTCCATCTTCATTCATTTTGTTTCTGAAAACCCATTTTGTGCCAATTACATTCTTGTTATATGGTCTCGGACCAAGTTCCCAAGTTCCATTCTTCTCGATTTGATCTAGTTCTTCTTCCATAGCTTTAACCCATTGTTCATCTGTACTATCCTCTCCATGGTCTCGGAACAAGTTCCCAAGTTCCATTCTTCTCGATTTGATCTAGTTCTTCTTCCATAGCTTTAACCCATTGTTCATCTATACTATCCTCTCCAAAAGTTCTAGGTTCAGTTGTAGACAACAGAGACAAGTGTACCTGCTCATTTCTTCCGGATTGTCTTCTTCTGGTTCCTATTCCGACATCCTTATCACCAATAATCTGATTTGATGGATGATTCTTCTGGTACCAGTTCTTAGGTGTTTGTTGATCTTTTTGTTCTTCTTGTTCGATAGTTGGTTGATTTTGTTCTTCATCTTCCGTGAGTTGCTCTTCATCCTCATCAGGTTGTTCTTCCACTTTAATTTTCTTCACACCCTTTTTCTTGGAACCTTCCTCTTCTTCATTGTCTGATTCTTCTAAGTCTTCTATGGATGATGTTAGTCTTCCTTCATCTATCTTCACGTTAATGCTTTCAATCACTTTGTCTAATCTCAGATTGTAGCATTTGTAAGCTTTCCTCTTGGATGAATATCCAACAAATATGCCCTCATCTACTCGAGAGTCAAATTTTCCAATCTTCTTATCTTCTCTTTTGATGTAACACTTGCTTCCAAAGATTCTGAAGTGTTGTACACTTGCTGCTCTTTCGGTCCATAGCTCGTAGGGAGTTTTATCATTTTTGTTTTTGAGTAATCCTCTGTTTAAGATGTGTACTGCTGTATGAACTGCGTGTCCCCAAAATTTGTCATTTAACCTGGATTCATTCAACATTGTTCGAGCCATCTCCATTACTGATCTATTCTTTCTTTCAGCAACTCCATTTTGCTGAGGTGTTCTGGCTACTGAAAATTGTCTCTTTATTCCATGCTCTTCATAGTAGTTGTTGAATTCATCAGAAGTGAATTCTCCACTGTTGTCAGATCTAAGGCACTTGATTCGTGACCCTGTTTCATTCTCGACCAGTTCCTTGAACGTTTTGAAACATCCAAATGCTTCTGATTTCTTGTTGAGAAGACATACCCATGTCATCCTGGTATAATCGTCAATGAGTAGCATGAAGTATTTTTCACCATTCAATCCTTTGCTTTTGGTTGGTCCACATAAGTCGGTGTGAACAAGCTCCAAAGGTTTTGTAGAAGAGTGCTCTTTCGTCTTAAAATGCACTCGTGTTTGTTTTCCATGTTGACACTGTTCACATACAGAGTTAGCAGGTTTTGTGACTTCCGGCATATTTTGAACTGCTTGGTTTTTGTAGATTTTGACCAAATTGTCAAAATGTATATGCCCCATTCTTCTGTGCCAAAGCTAGCTTTCATATTCTTTTCCCAAGTGGCATTTTTCGGACTCAATCTCATCTAACACGTATATGTTGTTTGGAGTCCTAGTGGCTGTGCCTACTAACTTTCTTGATCCTTGCTTTCTTATTTTACATCCTTTTGAGTTGAAGATGAGTTCATGTCCTTGATCACACATCTGACTGACGCTTAGTAGATTATGTTTCATGTTATCTACAGGCAAGACATTTTTAGCCAAGGAGTTTTTACTTCCGAGCTTTACTGTGCCCTTTCCCAATACTTTTGCTGAATTGTTATTTCCAAACGATATAGATCCTTTATTCTTCTCAATATTGACGAAAGCATCATTGTCACCTGTCATATGCTTGGAGCAACCGCTATCGGCATACCATTTACCAGAGCTGTGATTCTAAGCTTGAAGAGCAATACCACATTCGTAGTTGTTATTGTGTTTAATCCATACCTTGTTGGGCCCCATTTCTTATTGTTGGTATCCTCATTCTGCAACTTCTGGCTATATGTCCAAAGTTGTTACACTTGTAACATTCTATTTCTGATCTTAAGGGATCAAATTTGTTGTTGTACTGTGGTCGTCTGAGGCTTGCAAGGTTATTCCTTGTCTCAAAGTTTCTTCTCTGAAAACAGTTTATAGCTTTGTGTCCAAATCTTCCACATGTAAAGCAATGCCCATAAAAGAAGTATCCATACCTGGAAATATATGGAGGAGGTGCTTTTCTGAGATCTGATCTTTCTGCTGGTCCTTCTTCTGATACAGTTTTTTCTGGCTGACGTTCAATCTCTTCTTCATTCTTGTAGTCCTTGACAACTTCTGCATACCTTCTTGGCTTCTTTTCGTTATTTGTCAACATTGAGCTTGAGGCTTCATTTGTATTCTGCTTGTATCCTATACCGGTCTTGTCGAAGAATGATTTTTGATTGCTGATGATTTGTTCTAGAACCTTGGAGTTGTTATCATAACCCTTTGCGATATCTTTCGTCTGCAGTTTGTTCTTTAGAGACATTTTCTTAGCCTCACGATTCTCCTTTTCTCTTATATTTGTCATTAGTTGTTCAGTAAGAGAGTCTTCAACTCGTTTGGCTTCTTCTAGTTTGGTCTTCAAGTCAACAATGGTTTGTTCAAACCGTTGTGCCTCTTCCTTGAGCGTTCTATTTTCCTTCCTAACTTTCTTCATCTCTTTCAAGGCGCTTACAAGTTCTGCCTCAAGATCTACTTCTCCTTCATCTTCAGATTCTTCTTTACTATTATGATCCTTATCCGAGCTTATTGCCATAAAGAGTACCTTGTCTGGTTCATTGTCATCATCAGAATCACTGTCACTGTTATTGTTGAAATCACCACTGGATGAGCTATTGTCCTTTTTTGTGTAGAGACTTTTCTTTTTTGCAAACTTTCTTCTGTTCTTATTCTTGTAATTATTGTACTTCTTGTAGGATTTAAAATTGTCATCCTCTTCACCATCAGAGTTCTTTGCATATGGACATTTAGAAGCAAAATGACCTATCTTTCCACATGAAAAACATTTAAGAGGTAGCTTACCTTTGTATTTTCCAGTGCCTCTCTTTAATTTCCGAACAAAGTTGGCTATTTCTTCATCATCAGATTCATCACTTGTCGATTTGTATTTTGTTAATTTGTTCTTCCCAGCTTGTTTGGAGGAGACCTTGAATGCTGCTTCCTTTCTTGACGTGTCTTCATCTTCAATTTTCATTTCGTAAGCTACTAGAGTCCCATATAGTTGATCCATTGTCATAGTGTTTAGACCTGTTCTTTCTTCTAAGGCAGAGATCTCAGGGTTGAACCTTTTGGGAAGAGTTCTTAGAATCTTCCGAACAACTATAGTCTCCTCAACCTCTTCTCCCAAACCTCTGATGGTATTCACAAGCTGATCAACCTGAAGAATATAGGCTGCTATGTCTTCATCTTCATTCATTCTTAGCTGTTCGAATTGCCCCCTGTAAGTTTGAAGTTTGGCTTCCTTTACTTTGCTGTCTC
Organism: Pseudotsuga menziesii; assembly: GCA_001517045.1. Taxonomy (NCBI): domain Eukaryota; kingdom Viridiplantae; phylum Streptophyta; class Pinopsida; order Pinales; family Pinaceae; genus Pseudotsuga; species Pseudotsuga menziesii. Next base: position 732,056 of record LPNX010355714.1, on the reverse strand, counting down.
CTTGATATGTGGTTTGGAGTTTGTCCCACATTTCCTTTGCAGAGGGACAGTTCATCACGTTGTTGAATACAGATTCATTTATAGCACTTAAAAGATGATTTTTGGCCTTCAAGTTGTTGTATTGAATTAGCTCACCTGCATCAGTTGGCACAGTCTTTGGTATTTTGTACCCATTCTCGATACTCTGCCATATTTCGATTCCTTGAGCTTCTATGGAGGCTCTCATTCTTATGCTCCAGAATGCATAGTTGCTCCCATCAAACAAGGGTGTTCTAGATTTGCTTTGTTTAGCAAACTTCCCCATAATTACCTTCCAGCGGTTAGTCTGTTCTGAAGGAGCCAACTCTAATACCAATTGTTGAAATACTGAGAGGGGGGTGAATTAGTATTTGTACAATTTAAAATTTCAATCGAAAGTAGGTTGCTGATCGCCAATCACAACACATCATCAATGTGTATAAAAATAGCTAGATGCACAGTACACAATAGTTTTTGACGTGGAAACCCAAGTTCTGGGGGTAAAACCACGGAAGCTTTTTTAAAAAATAGTTTTCCAGAAATAACTGGAAGGAGGGAACAAGCCCCTTATTATATAGACTTCAATTTTTCAGCTTCAACTGGAAGGAGGCTATGATCCCCTGATTTACAGGATACGACCTGAAGGAAGCTGCCACTCCCTATTTTGCCGGTTTCAATCGGAAGGAGGCTACGACCTCCTTTCTTTGCCTCGTCCTACCACCCTGATAAGAAGAAGATTGCCGAACCTGTGGACCTGTCAAATACCAAACTCTGCTGCTGATAACCTCTGCACTCTAGTCACTGTCAAATCATTTTGTTACTACTGTCACAACCTGTCCATGTTGCAAAATTCGGATTTGTAACAATAAGAGACTCCACAAATCGGCTGTTGTAGTGATCTTTGGATTGTTGACTTAAAAATTCTTCAACAATCAGGACTGTCAAGGCTTGGAGTGCTGCAACGACAAACTGTGTTTTTCCTTCAACCTGGGTTAAGTTCGGACTGTCATCTACCTCTAAAGTTCGTATGCTGCTCAAGACTAGAATGATGACTGCTGTTAGGCTCTATCAAAACTTCAATCTCGTTCATGATTCGATTGCTGCAAACTTGCCAATCGAAAAATTGGAGGCCGGTGTATAACAAATCTCTGGCAAAGCAAATTTGCGCACTACACACTGAACCTTGTCTCTGAATACTGTGCTTGTATAGCAGACTTCAAATTTTACCTTATATGCCAAAGAGATCACCCAAAAAGCTCGGGACTGTACTGAGAATGACTGTAAAAACTCAACAGGAACATACCAACTCGGATTTACTCTCCAAAAAAATTCATCAAATTCGGGTTTGTTTTCTTCTGCTGCTGAAAATTACTACCACGAAAACTCTGTCCACAACCCAGCGAAGGAGAAACCAAGATGAAAACCAGACTGAAATTATGTGTCACTGTGGAAATTCGGATTCTTACTCTTCCATTGCTAGAATACCCACGAAAATTATTCCTTGGACTGGTGAATGTCTCAACCTCAGTCCAACCATTGAAAACCCTTACTCGGATCAGCAAATTTACCAAAAACAAAATTTATACTTTGCTGCTGTAAAAAAAATCGTGACTACTCCTAACTGTTGCGAGTTTCCTCAACTGCTCCCTAGCCCCCCAAAAAATATCAGTGAGTTGGTGGATACACTTATTATTTAGAATATGACATGTGTAAGTGTATTTATACACATTAAGGAAGCATTTAGGTATAGGGTCGACCTCTTCAAGGTTTTTTTTTTGTTTTAATTAAATTTTAATTTAATTCAAAAAATATTTTATGGGGCCAACTTGTTTAAAGGGGTTTTTACAATAAAAAAAAAGGTTTCTTCCCTTAGCCATAAGTTTAGGGTTTTATGTTTTATTAATTTTAAATATTACAACTTAAATGATATTTTTAATTATATTTTAGTTCTTGAGAGATCTTACCAATGTGTGTGTGCCCATATATAAAAAACTTAATACTTTATTACTAGTTACAATTTTTATTAGAGTTTTATATCTTTGTATAATGTTAGGGTATTACTAATGTTTTAAGGGCAAGGCATGGGGTAAATTGTAGGTTTAGGGATCCACGGTAAAGGGTTTTAGGGACTTTAGTTAGGTCAACAAGGTTGCCACATGCTTTATAAACACGACCCTCAAGGTGTGGGGGTGCCTAGGCTTCTCCTAGGGTACCATAACCTCTATAACACGCAAATGACTACTGAAATGGTCATTCAGACTCTTGCAACTTCTTCAACCCACCAAGAACACATTCTAGGTTAATAGGGCATGGTTGTAATGTTGGGGAACCAATGACACAACTGGGGAACCATCGAACCAACTAGGGGGTACTTAACTAGTCTATAGGGTGTTCAGGGCTTTTGCCATTGTCCCAAGGGCTCCAAGGGCTTCAGACTTGGGCTTGGACAAAGTTAAAAGTTCTCCTTTGACACTGACACTTACTCAACCCTCAGAGGCTCCTCAAGGGGCACCAAGACACACTAACACACACCTGTTGGCATCAATGACAATTTAGTCAACAACATGTTTAAGTAGTTTAGTATTTCTTTAAAAGAATATCTAAAGGCTAATCTATTTAAGCATGTATCTAGATCTAGAAGCATAAAGTGATATTTTTAAAGTAGAACTAATTTTTATTATGTACTTGTGCATATTTCCAATTTTTCAGTGCTAAATATTTTTATGTTCTTAATGCTATATTTGGTACATTTGGTGCATTACAGGTGACTGGTTTTTTCACTTTTATCGCTAGGACAAGGAGAAGTGTTGCCGGAAAATAAAAAATCTAAGTTGTTCAAAGACCTCTCGGAGCACCATTCTTGATCTTGTCTTACTCATAAAACCTTGTAAGTCTTTGGATCCAAAATTATAACAACCAAAGGCATCAACCTCAAAACTTGTAAAAATATAATAATAAGAAGAAAAGCAAGTGGGCTTTCCATGTGCCCACACACCAACTCTCCTGGGGGGATTCGTGTCGTCTCTTTGATGGTTTTCTTTTTTGTATGTTTTTTAGTCATTATTGCTTTATATTAGATTCCTTTTTTGCTATGGTTAGTTTAACTTTTTCTTTCAAGGGTTTGTTATCACCAACCTTGTAGTTGCCTATGTGAGATGGATCCAGAATGGATGGTAGAGGGACAATCAACTAAAGATGTGGAACCAAGATTTCCTTGACTCCCAAATGGATGGTTGTCATGCCAATCGAGGAAGTCTTCGCTTTATGTTATCTTAGCCCAAGACAACAAAGGGGGTGAACCGGATCTACTCCCGATTGGAGAGATCAGACCTAGACACCAGATTAGATCAAATATACATGAGGTACATAAGGTGTAAGGTAAATGGAAACCCTAGATCTATGGAGGGTGTCACTAAGTGAACTAGGGCTTTGGAAGTGTGACGTTTGATCCAAGGTTGGGACACAGGTGAGCTATAAGGTGAATACTAGATTTGCGGTTGGGGTACTAGCAATAGATAAAGATATCCGCTGCCTTAGGAAATGTAACCAATGCAGGGTGGGCAAGGACAGGATTGGGGTTATCTATCTAGTACCGATGGATAGACTCGATGGAATGGTGTTATCACATATATAGTAGCCATGCTACCATATTCTATTTTTCAAATACAGTACATTTTTCAGCTAGATCTCTTATATATGAGATGCTGAGATGAGCAGTTTTGACGGATCATTATTTTGTTAGTTTTGATTGGTGTTAGTGTTTTCTCATTGGACAAATGACGGTTCAGATGGATTATTTGCATGGTTATGACTCGACATTTATTATATTGTGTTATGGTTATCATTGCTCTTATACTCATCTTTGTGACATATACTAGCATTTAGTGTCATGATCTGGTGGTCATAAATATATGGACTTGGATGTATTTGTATTATGTATTGATGTCCCTACTTAGACTTGGAAGTTCCTGATCTATACACATTGGTTTTACCCTCCCTAGGGAGAATACAGGTAGTCATTCCCACCATACTTTGGCTTGCTGGTGTTGGTTTCATTATTCATTGTCTCCACCCATCCATTTCCTTCCAGTTTTGTTTTAACCCGACTTACTACTTGACTTGTGGCATGGAAGACCTTTCCCCGCTAGAACCTTTGTTGGACAAACCTCCCTGTTTATGTTGTGTCTCGACTCTGAGTTGGTGACAGAACTTGCCTTTGGTGAGTTGGATTGTATGCCTAAATCATTCTAGTCGATTGTCTCGATGTTTGGCACTGTGCAGAACTCCCCCTAGTCACTTGATATGTTGTTGGCTATAACTGAAAGCTCATGTACTGCTTGTATTAGAAATATTTATATATGCGCCCATGGAAATTGTAAACTCTAGAATGTGTTTTTTAACATATGTGAGTAAAAGGGAAAGAAGAATGAAATGCTAAAATACCCCGCGAAGGGTATAAGAAAAGGTCCCAAAAGCAATGGTTAAATATATGCTATATCCAAATATTGCTGACCTTATAAATTTGAATATGTCCTGGATGAAAGTTGCAATTAGCTGTGCTTTTAAGCACCGGTGAAGTCCCAAAGGGTCATATAGGCCAAAAAGGCCATGGAAATAAAATTGAAGATCCTAATGAACCTGGATCAAACTTGATGTAGACATGACGCCTAAGTTGAATAAGTACTCTATGACCAACTCAACCATTTGTGAGGCACTACCATTCCCTTTGTTGTTGTTTGTTCGGCATGTGGTTATAGCAAGTATTCCCTTTCCATATCCAAAGTGTCATGATGTTAAGTTGGTAGTCAGACTTCCATTGAAGCAAAACTGCACCAGAAGATTAAAATGAGCTTAATCATCTTTGTAAGTGCCCGGAATTGACAACAAGCTGTCTCAGTGGACTCAGAGAGCCCAAATCCATCTAAGGTATATACTCATACCCATTCCAGGTCTTTTCCTGGTCGTCTGCAATATCTAATAGACAAAATAATCACCTGTAAATGACTAGATACTAATAATATCACTTAGACTGTCATTCATCTGCTGCAAGTGTTAAGAGCCTATGGCATGCTCTACAAATCATTCAAGTAACAATCATAACAAATAGCAATCACCTCACTAGCGGTACATGAACCAAATACATATATAGGGTTTTATTTATTATTACTCAGATCAGACTTTCAGGACTATACTCACTTCATAGTTGTATTCAATTTGTTAGTGAAGGGTGAAGGCTAAAATTTACAAGGTTAGGACAAGGGATGACCACCAACTCAACACTGTGACACTTTGGATATGGAAAGGCAATACTCACTATAACCATATGCTGGGCAAACAATCAACAAAGGGGATGGCATTGCCTCACAAATGGTTGAACTACTTCAGAGGTGCTTACTCACCTTGACAAATGCTCACAATCCAACTCATTACAAGTAAGGCCAGCAATCTCTAGATAGAACTTTTAGGAACCATTGCTTTTTTGGACCTTTGATTTCCATAGCCTTTGAATGGGCTTTTTATAAGATATTCATTTCATTTCCGAATTCATTGTATTGATGGCAGCGCTACTTGTTTCAAGTAAGCAAACACAACCTAGGCAACTCAGAGCTGAGACACAAATAAACAGGGAGGCTTGTTCAACAAAGGCTCTAGCGGGGAAAGATTCTCCATGTCACAAGTCAAGTAGTAAGTCGGGCTAAAACACAACTGGAAGGTAATGGATGAGTGGAGACAATGAATAATGAAACCAACACTAGCAAGCCAAAGTATGGTGGGAATGACTACCTCTATTCTCCCTAGGGAGGTTAAAACCAATGAGTATAGATCAAGAACTTCCAGACTTGGGTAGGGACATCAATACATAATATAAATACATACAAGTCCACATATTTATGACCGTCGGATCATGACACTAACTGCTACCACATGTCACAAAAATGAGTATAAGAGCAATGATAACCATAACACAATATAATATAAACTGAGTCATAAGCATGAAAATAGTTCATCTGAACCAACATTTGTCCAATAAGAAAACACTGATGCAAAACTGGGCACTGCTATCTATTCTGTACATGACTAAATGGCCACATCAGTCCTCAAACTTGAGTGTCCTGAGACTCAGTCCTGGCATGGTAGAGTACTATAGTTACTAGTCCACTGATAACATAATGATCCATCAAAATTGCTCATCTCTGCATCTCATATGTAGGAGATCTGGCCGAAAAATGTACTGAATTTGAAAAATAGAATATGGTAGCTCGGCTACTATATATGTGATAACATCTGGCTCCAGTTGGGACAAGTGCTCTGCTGAAAAGAGCGCTTGAGAACCTCAAAATCTCAGGTCCTTGCACTTTGCTACTAGCATCCTCGCTCAATCCTTCCAGCTTTGCAACCGCTACCAAAATTTCACCGACTACCTGCAAAATGTCCAGAGCTATACCAAACTCATAGACCGGTCTTTAGAACAATATGCGGATAAAATAAAGTACTGAAAATAAAATGCATGAAATGAAAAAGCAGAAAATAAATCTAATCTATAACCGCAACTCTTAGAAAAAGTTTGATTTTTTTTTTTATTGTGCAGGAAAAAGAAACAGAACTCAAAATTATATTAAGAGCTTCAAAGGCGAGCTTCAGGCAAAGATGCAAGACTGTAAGCTATACTACTGCTGGGAAGGCTTATTCAGGTCCTACCTACTCTACCCTAACCAGTTTGGACAAGTGTTAGGTGAAATCATAAATCCAATGCAACCACTTGCTGAACGAATCTATTGAGATTTCTTTACAGTTAATGATACAACAAGTCGAAGATGGCGTGTAAGTAATGTGAATGAAAATTGAAACCATTATAACTTGTTGTTTGGAACTCGAAAAGAGATGTGGATAAAGAGAAATGAAATCATGCCAGGGATGAGATTGACTTTCTAAAAACTCATCCATCAAGATGCTGATAGGATCATAAAAGGTATGCAAGTTCTTTTTTGATGGAAGAAGACAATATGATTCATGACTCGGCCACTCCAAACAGTTCTTTGTTTTTTCCTCTACCCTACTAGCACATTCAATTCTATTCACTCCAGAAGAGATGGGAGAATCAAATTGGGACAAGTTGTAATTTAATGAAACTGTGAATGAGATCAAGCCCATTTGTTTCTTGAAAATGGAGAAAAGATGAAATTGATCTTTATACACCTTCTTCATCCATCCATAATACAGGTTTACTGATTGAAAACTTTTATTCATTACGGATCACTGAGAAGAGACATGAAGTGCCTTTTCCCCAATTGCATGATAATGCTTAAACTCCTGATTAAAGATTTCGAAAGTAACAACTTGATTGAAAGACAAACCCATACAAGAAGACTCGAAAAGTTGGTACGGGTGGGTGGATTGAAAATTTTCTACTAGACTTTGAATAATTGATCTTAGAATTTGATGAGAAGGAAAAGATTTCAATCTAATTCTAGGGATGATTTCAAAATTCGAAACAAGATCAGTACCCAACATATCCTGATCACAGATTGGATGAAGAATTCTATTGATATCATTAGAGAAAGGATCTCCATTGCAATGTTCTTGATCAAGTTCACTTACAACCGTCTCATCATGTGATTGTTCTTCTTTAAGCTCTAGATGAGGAAAAACATCAATAAGTTCAGTTTTAGTTTCACTATCTCTCTTACATGCGTTCTCTTAAATCACAATATGACCACAAGATTGCTCTTCAATAGAATTTTGATTGATTTCATCAATGTCTGAATCCAGATTCAGATTGTTTGAATACTGACTCAAATTATCGTCAACTAGGCTATGGAGTTGCTCTTCTAAAGGCTCTTTAATGGACTCACAAATAGAAGACTCAACTATAGATGTTTCTTGATGGTGATTGTTAGGTTCCCTTCCACGGATTAAATCCAAGATTTGCTCTATGACTGCTTCAGGTAATAATAACAGAGTATCTCGTATGATTTGATTGATATCTCTCTCAGTTTCAGCATGAGGTTTTGAAATAGTATTCTCAAAGTACTCTGTAACATTCTTATGGATTGAAGGCACGCTCATAATTTGGAACATTTCAGGAGAGGAATGATCTAATTGAGAAAGCAAATTGTCAACATACTGATTACAATCATATTGCTAGATTCACACTCTAAAGAATTATCAGTGTTCCTACCCCACTTATCTATTAACAGATCTATGAACATGTCATACCCAATGATGGATTCTGGTGCTAAATGATCAAACCATAGTTGAACATCTCGTCCTAAGGTTTCTGGTGCTTACTCACCTTGACAAATGCTCACAATCTAAATCAATACAAGTAAGGCCAGCAATCTCTAGATAGAACTTTTAGGAACCATTGCTTTTTTGGGCCTTTGATTTCCATAGCCGTTGTCTACGTATTTTTTACACGGACTTTTATTATTGAGGCTTTGTGCATTCATGTATGTTGAAAACCACTACTTTTCATGAATGTTTAAGATATTTCATTGCAATATTTTTCAGAGCCAATTTCATTAGGCTAGCCTTGCATTCATGTATGTTTAAAAACACTACGTTTCATGAATGGGCTTTTTATAAGATATTCATTTCATTTCCAAATTCATTGTATTGATGGCAGTGCTACTTGTTTCAGGTAAGCAAACACAACCTAGGCAACTCAGAGCCGAGACACAAATAAACAGGAAGGCTTGTTGTAATGTCCTCATCTGATTAGGCATTGAGGACCAAAACCGCTAACCTATGTGATTCCTGTGGGTTCGAGCGGTTACTGACAGTTAGGGAATCATCTAAAGGTTGATGCCATGTATAGAAAATATAGGGCATCATCATGTTATCACCATTAGGTCAAGAAGGGCCACCGAGGCCAAAGGCCACTATCATGCATGCCATCTAAGCATTATTTAATGATGGATGCACTCATTTAAGTCTCCATGCGCATGCATGCAAGTCAACTGCAAATTAGAAAATAAAGTGACCTAATTAGGTCAAAGATTAGGGTTTTCACAGTTGAAAGTTATAAAAGGAAGATAAATTGAAAGGAGACTCACTTTTGATGATTATTATTTTGGAGCTCTTGAATAGCAGCACAGCAGTTGGGGTTGGAGACGGCATCTTCAGCTAGCGGGGTTTCGACAATGAGATATCTGCCCTAGTCTCATTCAGGGTAAGCCATATAGGTTCACCATTTGCTCTTTCATTTATTCATAATTATCTAGTATACGACAGAGATTATTGCAGAGGCACGTGTGCAGCCGTAAGGTGTTTTCAGTTGGAAAGCCCTAATCATTTGCTGGGTCTTCAGATGTTAGTTTACCTTTGAAACTTAGGCACCATTCTCATCATCGGCATCTTACTCCAGTACCCGGTGATTATCAGATCCGATCGTGCTCATCTTGAGCAGTTATCAGCCATTTTGGGATTAGGGGGGTGTGAGCAGCTGCACCTCTAGAACAATTTGCTAGCCTGCCTAGAGACCTCAGAATTTCCGCATGTGCCAGTCATTCTCTCCGGCACGGGAAGGCTATCAGTCCTGCAAATCAGTAGCTTCATCGGACACCTCCTTCACTGAAAACGTCACCCTTAGCTGATTTGGGGTTCGTGCTGCTGGGGTATCACCGAAAGCAAAAGATACCAGTTCATATCCGATTCAGCTTTTGATGCGTGCATATTCTCTTAGGAGCATTCCAGCCAGCTTATCAGTGGTAAGTGTTCATTCTATCCTACAAACCCTAGCCCTAATTTTTGCTATAAAATAGGGAATTTTGCATGGCAGTTTGCATGCCTGGTTGTATTAGCATATTTGCATAGAATTAGAAAATATCGGGATTTGGGATATTACAATGGTACGAAAGCTATCTTCTTGGCCAGCTGTGGGCTTAAGAAACGAGACATAGATGAATACAGAAGGAGACCCTTTTGTAACCTATAGGAGAAGAAAGAGTAGATACACAGGGGAATTTGAGGATATCCAACTAAAGGATATCAGCTCAGACATGGAACAAACAGGTATACACTCTGATAAGGGAAAAAGAACGGGAGAAGAGGAGGACAGGATGGAGTTTCGCAACTTAGTATCTGCATTGCAAGACTTAGCCAAAGGGCAAAAAGATGTACTCAATGCAATCAACAGATTATCTGCGAAACCAGAAATAGGTATCAACAATACACCTCCCTCACCAGTAGATCGAGGATCTACAAGCAGTAGTGGAAAGGTTGCGTACACTAATATACAGAATACACTGCACATATATAGCAGACCTTCCCACAGGCCTACCATGCCTCACTTCTTGGCAGATACAGTAGGTGGTCCAGTCATGCAGGTAGAACCTAGCGAACCTTTTGGGGCTTGTTTGCAGGAATATAGAGACTTAGGGGATGAGTTTCATGCTGCCATGTCTTTTTCGGATTTCTGCAACATGAAGAGTAGGAATAGGCCCGGGAATTTCAACAAGGGATTCAATCACAACTATGAGTTGCAGAAGACCTTGGCCAGGTTGACCATCCCAAACTTTGATGGGACTCGCGGAGGTTTAGCGAGGATATGGGTTCAAAAGTTGGATACCTATTTCCAACTCAATCCCATGACGGAGACAGATGCCATTAAATTGGCTACACTCCACCTGGACGAAGAGGCTCACGAGTGGTGGTACCACGGATTGGTGACATTGGGTCACAACACCATACACTCCTATGGTGAGTTCAATCAGAAGCTCATGGAGCAGTTTGACAGGAAGGATCCAGAGATACATTTCAGGGAGTTGGCTCAACTCAAACAGACAGGTAGTGCAGAAGCCTTCAGCTCAGAATTCCAGAGGATAGCGGTCATGGTGACAGATGTGTCAAAGAGCAGGCTGATTATGTTATTCACTGACGCCCTAACAAAGCCACTACAGGGATGGGTGAAAGCCTACAAACCCCTCACTCTGCAAGATGCCATTAGCAGAGCCAGAGATCTACATGATTCAGTCCCCAAGAACAGGTTCCCGTTCAAATCCAAATTTCGTGTTAGGGACAAGGACAAGAAACCTTTCTAGCAGGATGTTCCCAAGAAAACATGGTTAGATGAGGACACTAGGAAATACTTGAGGAGGAAGAAACTATGTTTCACTTGTCAGGAACTATGGGTACTAGGACACAGGTGTGCAGGGAAGGCGAAGGCTCACTACATCGAGGTATATTCGGATAGTGATGAGGATGACTATGAGCAGGAAGCCACAAAAGAACTACGGGCAGCTGAGGAAGAATTACACCAGGGTGATACACCAGAGGGAGTCATTGCTACATTATCTGGAGTACCAAGATTCCATACTCTTAGGGTCAGAGGAGTAGTACAAGGTCACAGAGTAGGAGTATTGATTGATGGGGGAGCAACCCACAATTTCATTGACGCCGTTTGGGTAGCCAAGAGAGGTATTCAGACCAAGAAGTTCGAAGCATTCACTGTAGCAGTATCTGGGAACTCCAACATGGAGTGCAACTACTGGATTCCAAAATTGAATGTCACCCTAGGTAACTATCAGATGATAGATTCCTTCTATGTAGTAGATGTATCGGATACTCATGTAGTATTGGGTGTTCAGTGGCTTTATTCCATAGGGAAATACACTACAGACTACAGGGCAATGGAAATGGAATTCCAGGGGCCAGACGACAAACAGGTAGTTTTGAGGGGCATGAACACTTGTCCCCCAAAACTGGTCTCATCACATAGAATGGAGGCAGTCCTCCGACAGGATGATATAGAATGGGCTGCAGAATGTTTGGTCACCTTTAGAAAACCCCCAGAAACCAGCACACGACACCCAAGTGACATTCAGGCCTTGCTACAGAAGCATGAAAAGGTTTTTTGGGACCTTCCATCAGGTAGACCGCCAGACCGAGGCTTTGAACACATTATTGAGCTAGAGGAGGGGACACAAGCAGTCATCACCACTCCTTGCTGGCATCCCAAAAGATACAAGGATGAGATCAAGAAAACAATTAAAGAATTATTGCAGCTTGGATATATTCGGCCCAGTTCTAGCCCCTTTGCATCCTCAGTAGTATTGGTCAAGAAGAAGGATGGTACACTGCGAATGTGCATCGACTATCGAGCACTCAACAAAAAGACCATTAAGAACAGGTATCCCATCCCTAGAATTGATGAAATCATGGATGAACTTCAGGGGGCCAAATACTTCTCCAAGATTGATCTTCGCTCGGGGTACCATCAGATCAGAGTAAGTGACCAAGACATCTCCAAAATAGCTTTTCGTTGTCACTATGGTCACTATGAGTTTTTGGTCATGCCCTTCGCACTTACCAATGCTCCAGCCACTTTCCAGTCATGCATGAACCATACCTTCAGAGTTCAGCTATGTAAGTTTTTGCTAGTATTCTTTGATGACATCCTGATTTACAGCAAAACATGGGAAGAGCATCTGAAACACCTAGACGAAGTACTGAGCATTCTAGAAGAACACTCGCTTTACGCAAAGATGTCCAAGTGTGAATTTGGCATGAAAGAAATGCTGTACTTAGGGCACATAATCAATGAGGAAGGAGTACAGGTTGACATGGAGAAAATCCGAGCTATTAGAGAATTGCCTGCGCAAAAAATAGTGACAGAATTGAGAGGTTTCTTAGGACTGTGCACCTATTACCGACAGTACGTTAAGGGATTCTCCCAATTTGCAGCACCCCTCACAGATCTCACAAAGAAGGGAGCATTCACTTGGACAGACTTAGCACAGAAAACTTTTGAGGAGATGAAAGTTATTATGAGTTCCTATCCAATTATAGCATTACCAAACTTCTCACAACCCTTTGTGGTAGAATGTGATGCCTCAGGGGAAGGGTTAGGAGCAGTATTGATGCAAAATCATCACCCTATTGCATTTGAGAGCCGTAAATTGAAGAACTACGAGCGCCACTACATATATGACAAAGAGATGCTAGCCATCTTACATGCTCTCACGAAATTTAGACAGTACCTAGTGGGCAGTAAGTTCAAAATCAAAACAGATCATAATAGCCTCAAGTATTTCCTGGAGCAGAAGGAACTGAATGAGCGCCGGCAGAAATGGGTCAGCAAAGTACAAGCCTACAATTTCGAGATTGAGTATGTAAAAGGTAAGAATAATGTAGTAGCTGATGCATTATCTAGGTGTCTCGCCTCACTATCTCGCAGGACTATATACACAGATTGGAGGGCACTTCTCTTAGTAGAATACTCCAAAAATAAATTCGCTTGCGAATTATTGGATGGACAAATTCAGGATGACAGGTACAGGATTGTTGATGACATCATCTATTACAAGAACATGATATACCTTGTCCCAGAATCCATGTTGAGGAAAAAGATCATTCACGCAGCATATGACTCTCCATTATCAGGACATCAAGGTTTCTTGAAGACCTACAGACAGATTCGAGAGAGGTTCTCATGGAAGGGCCTTAAGGGGAAAGTTATGCAGCACGTACGGGCATAGTTTTAAAAATCGGGATCTAACTCGGAATCGGTCGAGGGTCAACTCGGAATCGGAATCAGAATTGGTAATGAATTGGTCATAAATCGACCGATTTGAATTTAATGAATCGGTTTGCCAAAAAATACATCAAATATTTAAATTTTAAAGAAAAACAACATTTTCAAGATTATAATCCATGATTCCAAGGCATTGAAGACAAAATAACCAAAATTTGCTCATGTATATACCATATACGAGTTAATATATCAAAATGGCACAAAGTGTACTATAATCTGAAGTCTGTGACTGTACTCTGTGCAATACATAAATGATAATACATGTAACATATCTAGGATACTAAAACAAAATACATAATCCATGAGGCCTAGGCGGCTAGGCCCTATATAGTAAAGGCTATATGGCCTGGAGAGTCCAAAAAACAAGCTACATAATCAACTACATAAATGATAATACATCATCAAACTCATCACCACTGCTAGAACTAGAACTAGAAGAATAACCAGAAGGACTAGTAAATGCATCATGATCTGGCTCAGTCTCGGGCTCCTAAGGATCAAAGTCATTTGCTAATAAAGTAGTAGTACTGGCTGAATGTCGACGTCGTCGACGACTATAAGTACGAGGTCCTGATCGGCTAGTGCCTGTCATGCTTGGCACTGCTCTCTCAACATCTACACCTGTATGAATTGACGGCATCGGCAGTAAAGGATTTGCATCCAACGGAACATGCGGCAAGTCCTCCAGCTCAACATCTATGTCATCACCGAACTCTGGCGGTTGGGTCTCCACTACCCATTCTGAGTTTGGATCTATATCATCCAACACAATGGGATCCATATCAGGTCTTTTGTTCATCAATTGGTTGCGCCTGAGTCGGAGGTTGTACTGCACAAAGACTAGATCGTTTAACCGTTTTTGCTCTAAATGGTTTCTCTTCTTTGTGTGAATCCGCTCAAACAAAGACCAATTGCGCTCACACCCAGAAGAGCTGCAGGTTTGACTCAGGACCCGTATTGCAAACCTTTGCAATAGTTTAGTATGGTTACCAAATGCCTGCCACCATTGTGGTGCAAAAGTGAAGAGTCATGGTAGTTAATAACTTAATTCAACAATTTAAATTTTAAACTTAATTCAAGGTAGTTAATAACTTTAAACTTTAAAAACATTAGTTAATCAAAATTCAAACAATGGAAATGTTTACCTGGTTGGTCTTCCTCTCTTGAAATCTTAGCAACATTATTGGCAAAGGTACCTGTGGCGGCAGTGAAAGAGTTGATCTGTCGATGTATCTCCAATTGGTCTGCCTCATTTGGGACCATGCGCTCAAGGCAAGAATACAATCCATCTGCTACCTCCCCAGTCGGATCTAGATCAATATGCGCTCTATACTGATACCTTGGGTTAAGAAAATACCTAGCTGCATGTATAGGGCAATGGAGTTGATTGTTCCATCTTCTATCAATGATCTCCCAAATAGGCCCATACTTGGCCACTCTAACTTTGTATGCTGCCTTTATCTGCTCCTTTGCTTGATCCATAGCTTCATAAATGTAGCCCATGGCCAATTTTTCCCCATCAACCAACCGCAACACCTTAACAAGTGGCTCAGTAATTGCCACAACCTCTGCTACTGTTTTCCAAAATGAAGAGCTTTTAATTCTTTTCTTGGTGTCTTTTCCATCTTGTTTGAGGGCCCATTGGGATGAATTCCATTCATCACTTGAAAACATTTTCTCCAAGTTCTGTGCTTGGGAAATGAGAGATTGCAACGTAAGGAAGTGAGTTGCAAATCTAGTAACTGCAGGCCTAACAAGCTCCCTGCCTTGTGTGTGTCTCCTCATCAAGCTCAATACCCAACCGTGGTTGTAGATGTATTTGGTGATGCTTTTGGCATGCTCTATAGTGTCCTTGATCCAATCCTGTTTGCATATGTCCTCAAGCATGAGGTCTATGCAATGTGCCGCACATGGAGTCCAAAATATGGTTTTATGTTTTTCTTCTAACATCTTACCAGCAAGAACATAGTTAGAGGCATTATATGTGATGATTTGTACAACATTACTTGCCCCTACCTCCTCAACAACGTCATCCAAAAGACGAAATAATAGATTTGCATCTTTCACCTGATCAGATGCATCGCTTGATCTCAAAAACATGGTTCCTCGTGGGCAAGAGACAAGAAAGTTTATGAGAGTACGACCCTTCTGATCGGTCCATCCATCTGACATGATAGTGCATCCTGTTCTGACCCATGACTGTTTGAAGTCCTTTAAGTATTCCTCTATTGACACTATCTCTTTTTGCAAAAGAGATCCCCTCAAGTCATGCATACTAGGGCCTTTGAAGCCCTTACCAGCAACTATAACAGCATCCCACATAGGTTGGTAATAAGAAGAGCATGCAGCATTGAAGGGGAGATCAGCATCATACCACCATCTAGCTATGTACTCATGGGCAACTTCTTTGTATTTCTTCTTCCAATGGTCATCTAAGGTGGGCTAAACATGTGTTGGAGGCATATAAGAAGCGTTGGCACTAGCAGAGGATGTAAAATAGCTTTGGATGCCACCCTTCTTTTTTGATTTACCCTTCTCTTGTGTGCTATCGCAGGGTGCAACATACCCAAAAGGATCCCTAAGATCGGTAGAAGGGATAGATGAAGATCCTTCAATTGAACCCGGAGCATAGGTCCCACCCATCATTTCAGCAAGCCTCCTCTTCTTTCCTACTTCTTCCTCTATCTCTTTTTGCCTAGCCTTAGTCTCTTCAAACTTCTTAAAATATTCTTGCATATCAGCTCTAATTTGTCTAATGACATCTGGTGGACCTTCACATGCCTTCACTTGCCCTTTGATGGTAGCCAAGTGTTGTTTAAGTCTGTAAATTCCACCACCCTTAATCAACTTCTTGCAATACTTGCAATACATAACCCCATCAACAACATCTGCATGGGCCCATGCTGGATCTTTTGCTTTTGGGGCCATTTCGGAATCCGGATAGGCTGAAAGTTGAAACAACAACGAGCATTAATTCCTCAAAAAAACATAATAAAAAATGTTAAAACATCATTAATTCCTCAAAACAAAAAGTCTT
>LPNX010355714.1:559000-715151 GCA_001517045.1 Pseudotsuga menziesii | reverse complement strand
CAGACTTTTAAAATGTTGTCTTGACTGAGTTTGATTCCAAAATGTGAATGCTGATGTTAACTCTGTTTAAACAAGTGGCTTGATGCTAACTTATTGTGAACAAGATGCTTTATACTCTAAGGTTATGTGCAAGCCTCTAAACTATAATTATTATAATTTATCATTACATATGAATTCAGTAAATAGTAAAAAACTTAATACAAAATCATCATTTCTTTTTGAAACAAGGATATAAATAATAACACTGATTTAGTGAAATCAACATCTTGCTTCTCATCTATATTGGCATGTGATGATTCTTACAAACGNTTCTCATCTATATTGGCACGTGATGATTCTTACAAATGGAAGGGGGTCAATTATGTAATACATAGTAACATACTGCAAGTGGGTCCTTAAATGGCCAGTGGGTACACCGTATAATACAGACAGTAAGTTCAAAGTTGTTATAAGTCGGTGAAAGAGGGGAAATTCCTGTGGGGTGTTGGCAAGTTACCAGCATTCTCACTTGGAATGCTTATTACATAATACACAGGCGAGTAAGAGACTCTGGAAAAAAATTCCTGGTTGTAACTTTGTAAGGAAAAGATACTAAAATAATAAATTAGAATGTCAATCTACAAACATCAAATGGTCCGAGGATCCTAAGGTAGTAATAGTAAATACAAATATGCTTTTAAGAGGATGATATATGATAGAAGTATTAGGTTGATTAAATACTTCAAAGCTCTGCTGTTTGCTTGCAAGCCACTGTCCACAGTGCTGCCCACTCCATGAGTCCACAGTCCAGACTCCACACCTCGTCCAAGTCCTTGGAAGTTGGCAGTTGGCACTTGCTTGGAGCTCCACGATTTCAAGTTTTCAACATTCAAACTTCAACCAAATAAAATGATCTTTGACCAGTCCATTTTTTGTTTTGTAGTTGTGCATTAGGTTAGGGAATAGGATAGGTTAGGAGTCAGGACTTAGGGTAGGGAACCGTTTAGGTTAGTAAACATTTATAAAATAAAATAAAAATGACTAAAAAATAAAAAAAATTGACTTTTTCCAAACCGGACTGGTCAGGCTTGAACTCGGCCGGTTGGACCGGTTAGTTACCGAACCGAACCGGTTTGGTACCAAACTGGCCGGTTCGGTAACTAACCGGTCCCCGATCCGATAACTAACCGGTCCCCGATCCGGTTAACCTGCCGGTTTGAACCGGTTTGTACCAAACTGGCCGGTTCGGTAACTAACCGGTCCCCGATCCGGTTAACCTGCCGGTTTGAACCGGTTTGGTTCCAAACCGGTGAACCGACTGGTTCTAGTTCCGATTTAGCCGATTTTTAAAACTTTGCGTACGGAAATGTAGCATCTGTCAACAGAACAAGATTGAGAACATCCATCCAGCAGGGTTGCTTCAGCCACTACCAATTCCAGAACAGAAGTGGGAAAGTGTATCTATGGACTTCATTACAGGATTGCCCAAGGTCCAAGGGCGAGATTGTTTATATGTAGTAGTTAATAGACTGACCAAGTTTGCACATTTATTTTCTATATCATCAGATTACTTTGCAGCTCAAGTAGCTGAGTTAATCTTCAGGGAGGTCTTCAAGTTACACGGGTTACCTAAGACCATTGTCAGTGATCAGGATAGCAGATTCACCGGTGCCTTCTTGTTGATGTATTTGTAACTTCAGAATGTATTCATCTATGTATCTTATGTATTGTAACTCGATGTTTATTCCGGGATCTATCTATTATGTATTTGAGTCATGTTGTCATGCCCCGATGTTCTGATCGGGAGGATCAATAATGTAAACAAGTCATGTCAAGTCATAGTGGGTAACTCTCTGATTGTGTAAGAGTTAAAGTCCCCACAGTTCCAGGGCACTAGGATTATTAGACACTCCTAGAGATGTCGGCTCTAGTAAGTAATTGTTAAGTGAGGCCGACATGTTGGAATGCACTTCAAGTGAATGAAAGAATATAAATAGAGAGTGAACCTCTCTATTTATCACACACATCACTCACTCACTCAAGTGTAGCGCATAGTTGAGGAAGGAAAGACACTGGGACTAGACAAGAAGAAGACTACTGCTGTCGGGAGTGCATCTTACTGTTCTGGGGTTTTACATCTTGTGCTGATTCTATCTCTGAGGAAGTTGCGGGGTTTTCTCCATTTATGGTTTCCCCAATCAAAAACACTGTGTTCATTGCCTCTTGTGTTTGATTGCTGTACTTGTTATTCTCTCAGTAAAGATCCTAACATAATGCTAGCTTAATGTTGAAAAACTAACATAGAATCAAAGCTAACCTGAGAAGAAGACACTGTGCAGCTGCAGGAACTAGGGCTTCCTAGTTTGTGGATCTTCCTCCACAGATTTTCAGCAAAAGTAAGGTGGAACAACTCTCCTCCTTAGGGCACATCTTTTTGTCGAAGAAGAATCCAATTCTGAGGTTTTTCAGTTTTGGACCTGTCATTGCTGTCGGAAATTAGGGCTTTTCACAGAGGAGGAATTTTTTCAGTGAGCCCAGGCCTGGATTGATCTCCTCCCCAAAATCGAAGTTAGGGACAAATTTCAAGGCATTTGGGTGGACAGAACTTCGGAAAAGCAAAACCCTAATTTGCTCTTGAACCAGCTCTGCAGGATTTCAGCTCAAGTTTCAGATCCGACATCTTGAACCTGGTAAGATATAAAATCTTTTGTATTTCCATTTGAGGTTCTCATTTAAGATGTCTCATCATACCAAGCTTGATGAAAAGCTTGAGGGAGTTGAAAACTTCCGAGCCTGGAAGTATAGGATCTCCTTGGTCCAGGAAGAAAATGAATTAGACTCCTACATCCATGAGGAGGTTCCAGTTCCAGAGGGAGATGAGGCAAAGGCCTTACATAAGAAGAAGATGGTTATGGCAAAGAGGATCATTACTGATTCTATTAAGGATCACCTTATCCCACAGGTGTCCTCTCTCAAGACACCTAAAGCTATGTTTGATGCCTTAACCAAATTGTTTGAAGGAAAGAACATCAATCGGAAGATGACCCTGAGAAACCAACTGAAGAATGTGAAGATTCAGAATGCAGAAACTATCCAGTCATACTTCACAAGGGTTTCTCATATCAAGGAACAATTAGAAGCTGTTGATGAAGAAGTGGAAAATGCAGAGATTGTAATGACTACATTGAATGGCCTTCCTAGGTCATGGGATTCTTTCATCCAAGGAATCTGTGCTAGGCAGAAGTTAGTCAAGTTTAGCAGACTATGGGAAGAGTGCTCTCATGAAGAAGCTCGAATAGCAGCTCGAGAAGAGAAGATGGGAAGTGAAGACCAAGCTCTCACGGTACACTCCAAATCTCACTTCAAGTCAAACAAGAGAAAAACTCATGGCTCTAGAGGTAAGCACTCTCACAAAGATATCACTAGAAAAGATTTATCTAGGATCATATGTTATACATGTGATGAAACAGGACACTATGCAAGGAATTGTCCTAACAAATGGAAGATAGTAAAGAAGAGCAACAAAATAAGACATCATGCTCATGCTGTAGAGGATGATGAACCATCCAAAAAGAGATCCAGATACGAAAGTGAAGATTCTTCAAGCGAGGATGAATATGTTTTGATATTAGCTCTCACAGGTAACATTACTCATGGTAGTGATGATTGGCTTATAGACAGTGGAGCTTCCAAACATATGGCTGGATTCAAGGAATCCTTTGTAAGACTGTCAGAACATGAATCACCTCACAAGGTGAAGCTAGGAGATGACTACCAATATCCAATAAAAGGTAGTGGGGAATCTTCCTATAAACTAGACTCTGGTAAGTCTCTAACAATGAAGGAAGTGTTGTTTGTGCCAGGACTCAAAAAGAACTTTCTCTCCATATCAGCATTATATGCAAAAGGAATGCGGGTTGCATTCATAGATGGTCAAGTCATCATGTGGCCAAAAGGAAAGACTATCGATGATGCGGTAGTAATTGGAGAACAAGAAGGAGGATTATACAAACTGAAGGGCCATCCAGAACAAGCCTTGGTCCATGACACAGTAGAGCCAAGTGAACTTTGGCATAGAAGACTTGCACATGTGCATTACAGAGCACTACCTATTACAAGCAAAGCTGTCGAAGGTCTTCCAGAAATTCAAGCAAAACATGATGGGGTCTGCAAAGGATGTGCGAAAGGAAAGAATACAAAGAAGACATTTCCAAGCAGTGAAAGCAAAGCAAAAGGAATCTTGGAAATCATCCACTCCAATGTATGCGGTCCTATGCCATCAAACTCTCTAAGCGGGTATGCATATTATGTTTCTTTTATTGATGACTTTTCTAGGAAGACATGGGTTTACTTTATGAAGAACAAAGATGAAGTATTCAGCAAGTTTAAAGAATTCAAAGCCTTGATCGAAAACCATACTGAAAAGAAGATCAAGACCATTCGATCAGATAATGGTGGAGAATTCACTTCAAATGAATTCAAAGAGCTATGCAAAGAATCAGGGATTAAGAGGGAGTTGTCCACTCCTTATAATCCACAACAGAATGGGGTTGCAGAATAGAAGAACATAACTATCATGGAAGCTGCAAAAGCAATGCTTCATGATCAAGGCCTTCCTATGCATCTTTGGGCAGAAGCTGCTAGAACAGCGGTGTATGTACAAAACCATACTCCACATAGAGTACTCGAGAACAAGACTCCTGAAGAAGTCTTCTCCGGCAAGAAACCAGAAGTCAGCCATCTCAGAATATTCGGCTGTCCTGTGTACATCCACATTCCAAAGGAGAAGAGGACTAAATTAGATCCTTCAGGAAAGAAGGGCATATTTGTGGGATACTCTGAAAGCTCGAAGGCTTACAGAATATATTTCCCAGGATATAAGAAGATTGACATCAGCAGGGATGTGACATTTGATGAAGACACAACTTACAACAAATCCAGGAAGAGACTTGCTGAAGAACCTGAAGAAACATAAGCACCCAGAATTCATGATACAACCATGAATGAAGAAACTCAAGAAGAAGATCGAGAATTTGAAGAACCACAAAGACCTGTAGATCCACCTCTGGAGAAGAATCCTCATAAGAGGAAACCTGCTTGGGTACAAGAACTTATCCAAGGTGTGGAAAGATATGGGGCTCTAGAAGAGAATCATAGAGAAAGAAAGAGGACCAGATCCAATTCCGGGTATGTAGCTTTACTATGTGATTTCATTGATAAAGAACCTTCCAGTTATGAAGAAGCGGCAGAACAGAAAGAATGGAAGGATGCTATGATCGAAGAGTATCAATCGATCATGAAGAATGATGTTTGGGATGTTGTCCCAAGACCAGATGGGAAGTCAGTTGTAACTTCCAAATGGATCTACAAGATCAAGCATGCTGCAGATGGTAGCATTGAAAAGTATAAGGCAAGATTTGTAGCTCGAGATTTCTCTCAGAAAGTGGGAATAGACTATGAAGAGACCTTTGCACCTGTAGCCAGATACACTTCCATCAGATCAGTACTTGCTCTAGCTGCAGTAATGAAATGGAAGATACACCAGATGGATGTCAAGACTACCTTCTTGAATGGTGTAGTAGAAGAGGAAGTTTATGTAGAACAACCACTTGGTTTTGAGACACATGACAGAGTCTCATGTATGCAGATTGAAGAAATCCCTGTACGGTTTGAAATAGGCACCCAGAACATGGTATGGCAGAATTGATAGCTTTCTATCCAGTTTGGCTTTACCAAGAGTAAAGCAGATTCCAACCTTTACTACAAGGTTGAAGGTGGCAACCCAGTGATGCTTCTATTATATGTAGATGATCTGTTCGTGACAGGAATGGATGGGTTGATTACTGATACAAAGAGAAAGCTTGCTGCCGAGTACGAGATGAAGGACTTGGGTATGATGCATTACTTTCTAGGTATGGAGGTGTGGTAGAGTGCGGATGGAATCTTCCTTGGACAATGGAAGTATGCAGTAGAGATCTTGAAGAGGTTTGGGATGATGGACTTCAAGACTATGGCCACACCTATGGCATCGAACCTGAAGCTACTGAGTGATGCTTCATTAGAGACGGTTGATGCTACGATGTATCGTCAGATGATTGGATCATTGATGTACCTGATGAACACGAGACCAGACATTTGCTTTGTTGTGAACACCTTGAGCCAGTTCTTGACAGATCCGAAAAATGTTCACTTGATTGCTGCAAAGCATATTCTGAGGTACTTGAGGGGTACAATTGATTATGGGCTCAAGTATGATGCGAATCAAAAGATTAACCTGGAGGGTTATGTTGATTCAGACTGGGCAGGCAGTGCCATCGATAGGAAGAGCACTTCAGGGTGTTGCTTCAGTATAGGATTAGGTGTGATCTCTTGGTTTAGCAGGAAGCAATCTTGTGTGGCACTGAGTACAGCTGAAGCAGAGTATGTCGCAGCTTGTTTAGCTAGTTGTGAGGCAGTATGGCTGCGGAAGCTACTGTCCGATATATTTGATCTCCAGTTGGATGCTACTTGTATACATTGTGACAACCAGAGTTGCCTGAAGTTGTCAGAGAATCCAATGTTCCATGACAAGTCGAAGCACATCGAGATCAAGTATCACTATATCAGGGATATGGTGCAGAGAGGAGCAGTGAAGCTCCAGTGTGTTGCGACGGAGGAACAGATAGCTGATGTGTTGACGAAGCCATTGGCCAGAGTAAAGTTCGAGTACTTCAGGGAGAAGCTTAGTGTTCTCCAGATCAAGGTTTCCTCCGAGGGAAAGTGATGAGTCCCAAAGCCATTCTGACGAGCAGGTCAGATGTAAGGGCTGAGCCATTCTGTCATGGTGAGAGGATTCAGTTCCTTCCATGTCGGATATGAGTGCTAAAGATCCAAAGCCATTCTGACGAGCAGGTCAGATGTAAGGGCTGAGCCATTCTGTCATGGTGAGAGGATTCAGTTCCTTCCATGTCAGATATGAGTGCTGATTGCCATTCTGGGAATGGAGGTACCTGGTCAGTTATCAGGAACACTTAGTCTGGGACTGAGAGAGCCATTCTGACGAGTAGGTCAGATGTAAGGGTTGAACCATTCTGTCATGGCTAAAGGATTAGGTTCCTTCCATGTCAGATGTGAGTGTTGGCCATTCTGTTGAGTAGGACAGATGTAAGGGCAACTGCCACTCTCCGGGAGAGTGGAGGCACCTGGTCCGTTACCAGGTAGCTTAGTCTGGGACTGGGGGCCTTTCTGACGAGGGTGGAGGATTTGGTTCCTTCCAGGTCAGATGTGAGTGCAGGCCATTCTGGCGAGGGTGTAGGACTTGTTTCCTACCAGGTCAGATATAAGGGCAACTGCCATTCTTCGAGAGAATGGAGGCACCTGGTCCGTTACCAGGTAGCTCAATCTGGGACTGGGGGCCTTTCTGGCGAGGGTGGAGGATTTAGTTCCTTCCAGGTCAGATGTGAGTGCAAGCCTTTCTTCCGAGGGTGGAGGACTTGTTTCCTTCCAGGTTAGATATAAGTGCTGAAGCCTTTTCACAGATGATAGTGATGTTCTGTCATGCTGGTGAATGTGAGTGCTGGGCCTTTCTGATGTGATTGTAGTTTACTACATGATCAGATGTGAGTGCTGGGCGTGCCTTTCTGACGAGTAGGTCAGATGTAAGTGCTGGGCGAAGACCTACCTTGATGGCTACAACCAGCATGAAAGAAGGCTGGCTCTGTAGAACTTCCTATGACGAGATAGTACACACATGATGATGACCAGGTGAGATCCAGATCGAGCTATGATCCAGATCCAGTTATGATGACTCCGAGAGATCCAGATCGAGTGATGATCTAGATCCAGCAGTGATGATCCAGATCGAGAGATGATCCAGATCCAGATCCAGATTGAGTGATGATTTAGATCCAGTCCAGTGAAGTTGATTCAGATCGAGAGATGATCCAAATCCAGATCCAGGTCGAGTGATGATCAAGATCCAGTCCAGTGAAGTTGATTTAGATCGAGAGATGATCCAGATCCAGTGATGATGTTCCATGATGATCCAGATCGAGTGATGATCCAGATCCAGTCAAGTGAAGTTGATCCAGATCGAGAGATGATCCAGATCCAGTGATGATGTTCCATGAT
This sequence comes from Pseudotsuga menziesii, assembly GCA_001517045.1. Lineage (NCBI taxonomy): Eukaryota > Viridiplantae > Streptophyta > Pinopsida > Pinales > Pinaceae > Pseudotsuga > Pseudotsuga menziesii. The sequence continues at coordinate 707,063 of LPNX010355714.1, read as the reverse complement.
GATCTAGATCGAGAGATGATCCAGATTCGAAGGATGACGATGACTTTAAGATGATGATGACTTGAAGACTCAGAAGACTCGAGATGCAGATGACAAGATGATCCAGTTGATATAGAGAAGAAGACCAGTGCTGAAAATTGTGTCGAAAGAATACCTTGCTAGTTAAGAGGGAGTGTTGATGTATTTGTAACTTTGGAATGTATTCATCTATGTATCTTATGTATTGTAACCCGATGTTTATTCCGGGATGTATCTATTATGTATTTGAGTCATGTTGTCATGCCTCGATGTTGTGATCGGGAGGATCAATAATGTAAACAAGTCATGTCAAGTCATAGTGGGTAACTCTCCGATTGTGTAAGAGTTAAAGTCCCCGCAGTTTCGGGGCACTAGGGTTATTAGACAGTCCTAGAGATGTCGGCTCTAGTAAGTAATTGTTAAGTGAGGCCGACATGTTGGAATGCACTTCAAGTGAACGAAAGAATATAAATAGAGAGTGAGCCTCTCTATTTATCACACACATCACTCACTCACTCAAGTGTAGCGCATAGTTGAGGAAGGAAAGACACTGGGACTAGACAAGAAGAAGACTACTGCTGTCGGGAGTGCATCTTACTGTTTTGGGGTTTTACATCTTGTGCTGATTCTATCTCTGAGGAAGCTGTGGGGTTTTCTCCATTTATGGTTTCCCCGATCAAAAACACTGTGTTCATTGTCTCTTGTGTTTGATTGCTGTACTTGTTATTCTCTCAGTAAAGATCCTAACATAATGCTAGCTTAATGTTGAAAAACTAGTGCCTTCTGGCAGGAACTATTCAGGTTAGTGGGGACCGAACTGGCTACCAGCACGAGTTATCATCCCTAGAGCAATGGACAAATTGAAATAGTCAACAAGTGGATTGATGGATACCTGAGGAATTACGTAACAGGGCAGCAGCGAACCTGGATCAAATGGCTACACTTAGGGGAGTATTGCTACAATACTACCTATCACATGTCTATCAGGATGACTCCTTTTAAGGCATTATATGGCTACGAGGCTTTGGACTATGTAGATTTGGCATTTGGAGACAGTAGGGCTCCTAAGGCAAATGATTGGATACGAGACAGTCAAGATATTCTTAAAATATTGAAGGAAAATTTACAGACAGCCCAGAATCAGCCGAAGTTATATGTAGACAAACACAGGATTGAGCGGAGCTTTGAGGTAGGGGATTTGGTATACTTAAGGCTCCAACCTTACATACAGTCTTCGCTTAAGAAGAAAGGAGTAGAAAAGTTAAAACCTCACTTCTATGGACCCTACAGAATAATCAGGAAGGTGGGAGAGGTGGCATATGAACTAGAACTACCACAGGAAAGTAAAATTCACAATGTGTTCCATGTGTCCAACCTGAAAAAGACCCTTGGGCAACACATTGCTTCATCAACAGAGTTACCTCCTTTAGATGATGAAGGACTGTTGATACTGATTCCTGAACGAATCATACAGACTAGAGAAAGGAAACTCAGGAACAGGGTAATTAGGGAATACTTGTTTCAATGGAAGGAACTACCACCAGAGGATGCCACATGGGAAGGTGAACAGGTATTGCAGCATCCCAGTTTGCAATTGCTCGAGGACAAGCAATCTCAAGTGGGGAGGACTGTAATACCCTCATCTGATTAGGCATTGAGGACCAAAACCGCTAACCTATGTGATTTCTGTGGGTTCGAGCGGTTACTGACAGTTAGGGAATCATGTAAAAACTGATGCCATCTATAGAAAATCTAGGGCGTCATCATGTTATCACCATTAGGTCAAGAAGGGCCATCGAGGCCAAAGGCCATTATCATGCTTGCCATCTAAGCATTATTTAATGATGCATGCACTCATTTAAGTCTCCATACGCATGCATGCAAGTCAACTGCAAATTAGAAAATAAAGTGACCTAATTAGGTCAAAGATTAGGGTTTTCACAGTTGAAAGTTATAAAAGGAAGATAAAGTGAAATGAGACTCACTTTTGATGATTATTATTTTGGAGCTCTTGAATAGCAGCACAACAGTTGGGGTTGGAGATGGCGTCTTCAGCTAGCGGGGTTTTGGCAGTGAGATATCTGCCCTAGTCTCATTCAGGGTAAGCCATACAGGTTCACCATTTGCTCTTTCATTTATTCATAGTTATCCAGTATATGGCAGAGATTGTTGCAGGGGCATGTGTGCGGCCGTAAGGGGTTTTCAGCCGGAAAGCCCTAATCATTCGCTAGGTCTTCAGATCTCAGTTTACCTTCGAAACTCAGGCAACATTCTCATCATCGCCATCTTACTCCAGTACTTGGTGATTATCGGATCCGACCGTGCTCATCTTGAGCAGTTATCAGCCATTTCAGGATCAGGGGGCGTGAGCAGCTGCACCTCTAGAACAATTCGCTAGCCTGCCTAGAGACCTCATAATTTCCACATGTGCCAGTCATTCTCTTTGGCACGGGAAGGCTATCAATCCTGCAAATCAGCAGCTTCATTGGACACCTCCTTCACTGAAAACGTCACCCTTAGCTGATTTGGGGTTCTTGCTGCTGGGGTATCACCGGAAGCAGAAGATACCAGTTCATATCCGATTCAGCTCTTGATGTGTGCATATTCTCTTAGGAGCATTCTAGCCAGCTTATCAGTGGTAAGTGTTCATTCTATCCTACAAACCCTAACCCTAATTTTTGCTATAAAATAGGGAATTTTGCATGGCAGTTTGCATACCCAGTTGTATCAGCATATTTGCATAGAATTAGAAAATATTGGGATTTGGGATATTACACTTGTCCAACAAAGGCTTTAGCAGGGAAAGGTCCTCCATGCCACAAGTCAAGTAGTAAGTCGGGCTAAAACACAACTGGAAGGTAATGGATGAGTGGAGAGAATGAATAATGAAACCAACACTAGCAAGCCAAAGTATGGTGGGAATGACTACCACTATTCTCCCTAGGGAGGGTAAAACCAATGAGTATAGATCAAAAACTTCCAAACCTGAGTAGGGACATCAATACATAATATAAATACATCCAAGTCCACATATTTATGACAGTCAGATCATGACACTAAATGCTACCACATGGCACAAAAATGAGTATAAGAGCAATGATAACCATAACATAATATAATATAAATTGAGTCATAAGCATGAAAATAGTTCATTTGAACCAACATTTGTCCAATAAGAAAACATTGATGCAAAACTAGGCACTACTATCTGCTCTGCACATGACTAGATGGCTACATTGGTCCTCAAATTTGAGTGTCCTGAGATTTAGTCTTGGCATGGGAGAGTACTATAGTCCACTGATAACATAATGATCCATCAAAACTGCTCATTTCAACATCTCATATGTAGGAGATCTGGCTGAAAAATGTACTGAATCTGAAAAATAGAATATGGTAGCCCGACTACTATATATGTGATAACAGGGTTTATTTTTGTAGAGTAACAAATACTAACCTAGCCTTCCTCTCTCGATTATCGCCTTCTAGCTTGAAAGAGATTCTTGGCTGTAGAAATTAGTTTCACACTTTGCTTTCGTTTTCACAATCTCTAATTGGCATAAACATCCACCATTTTTCGTGTATGCTCTTGCCCATTTTAGGTTCGCCTTGATCTTTGGGATAACCAAATGTGGAAGTGTGCACTCAATAAGCTTCACATCTAATAAAAGATCACCATTAATAAAATCGATCCCTTGAAAACATACAGAAATCCAGTGTACACGAAGTTTGTCATTTGTGGGAAAATTATTCGAAGAAGGCGAGAACACTAGAAAGTGACTATGGGGCCCCATTAGGCTACACCCTCGTTTGGTGTAGTGTTGGGCACACCCCCCATGACTCCTTCTAACACATCTTCTTACGAGGAGCCACTTCTGTCAGAATCCGGACTCATTCCCTGTACTTCACGGTATATCGAGAATCCCCTTTTCCCTTAATCATCTCATCCATAATAACTGAAGATGACCAAGATACATTTGCAGAACATTTCCCTTGCAATAGTATTTGACTCTATTGGCACTAGTCTACTTGCCATGATCATACTTTTATTTAAGTGAATATTTTGTTGATGGAATATATTATTGTATGATGTTAAGGTTATCTAAGTTTTGTGCAACTCTTGTTTCAGTAATCATTCATTTCAAACTCCTAGACTAATTTCATCTTTTTGTTTCTTAGCTTAGGAACCTTAGAATCTTTTATAGGGACCACCCCTCTCGTCTTCGCTAGGAGTTGGCCTAGACAGAGGACTTGAGTGTTGAGTGACAGTATCTCAACTCGAGACTTGCCCCCAAGGACGCATCCAGTGGCTTGAAGATTTTTGCTACGCCAAAATCCCCTAAGGTGCATGAACGACAACAACATTGAGCATGGGTTTTGAGCCTCGCTAGACGAACACTTTTACATAAACAAGCCCAAAAATGTCCCTTTACAATGGAAAAAGACCCCTTCGCTGGAAGGTATCCTGGAAGGTACGCTGTAGACAATCTAGGGCGTAACACTCCTAAAGTTCATTGAGAAAGTTAGTGCACTTTTGAATGGATGGGATCAAAATGATTTGTTGAAAGAAGGCACTTCATAAATCACTTTGGAAGGCCTTAGGGAGGATGAACTACAAAGAATGCCAGCCTGTGATAGCAATCAATAAACAAAGGATCATTCACATTATTACTCAAAGCTCAGTTAGGTTACTAATATAAATAAACGAGACAAGAACATGACCTCAAATGTGCAAATGCCATATACCTACTCTTCCATATACTTGCTGTCCTGCTTGAAACCAGATGATGGCCTCTGACACTAATGGGAAAGGGAAAGACCAACAATCTCTCTATTGCTGCCTCATAAGACCAAGATCTAGCAACCTCATCTCCATGGGGTAAATGTGTAAATAACTGTGATAAGGGAGCATAGAGTACCACATGATCTCTGCATGTGGGGCACACTACTAGTGATGGATGCCTCAATACTTCGCTCATGCAATGACTGGACCTATGCTTTGATGGTCATCTGCATCATGGTGGCTCTAGCTAACATTTATTTGATAACGACCCCTTTTTCATTTTTTTACCACATGTTCATACCCTGCGGAGAAGTTGTGAAAAATGTGCTAGCATTGGTTTTTTGTAAAGAACTTGGATTCCTAGGACTTAAACATCAATCCAGGTATTCCAAGGAGTTTTTTCCTTGTTAATTATATGTTGTTCAATAAGTGGCTTATAAATTTCAAGTTTTTCACCTGCTCCTCCAAAGCTAGAATGGTTGTCTTGGTGGTTAGGCCTTAGGAGGTTATTAAAGTTCATGTGTCAATGTATATAGGAGCATGCTAGACATTAATATTGAGTCATATGGACATATGGTGGTCCCCTAGGTTTTATTTCAAGTTGGAGAAAATATTTTTTCTCGTAAACATAGGCTATTTTTAATGGTTTAATTGGGAAAATTATAAATGTAATAAAAGTGTGTTTAGGAGTCGGTTTTTGCCATGGAGGTGCTCACTTTTTAACACAGAGTACCTGTTTTACCCTTAGACCCACTTTTTGTAAGTTTTAAGTGATAAATTTATCACTCAAGTAAAAAATCTCCAAAAAAGTCAATTAAAAAATAGAAAAAATAAAAAATGGAAAGAAAATCCTAAATTCCCAAATCACTGGATTCTTGTCCGTTTGACTTGAAGTAAGTTGCAGTCTCTTCCTAAGTTAGGGGCGACCTTATTCCCTAATCAAAGCATTGAATCTAGACTTTATTTGAGTGATGGCGACTTCATATTGGTTGGAGATTGTGCCCTCCTTTTGGAGCTTGACGCCTTGGTGATATGTCACATGATGAGCGGGTTGGTGCGTTCTCTCTTGGAGAGGTTGCACACCTCCTGAGAAGTGGTGCCTACCTTTCTAGTTCCACTACACTCCAACTCTAGTAAATCCCACGAATTGCTCAAGAACTCACACTCTATCTGCCAGTGATGGATGCGCCCCTCTTGGGTTGGTTAGGCTATAAATAAAGCATGCATCTCTGGGAATAGCTTGCTCATTGTAATTGTTGTTTATTTGAGAAATAAAAGAGACTTTGGAGGTCAAATTATGCGGTGCTTTGTTAAGTGGATGAATTGTCATTGAGCTCTATGGAGGTAATCCATGTTCGATCCATTTGTTTGCTTGGTATCTAGTCTAGCTTGCTTGAAGGATTGTCATCAATTTTGCAATGTAGATTAAGCAATTTGTTTATTGTTTTAATCTATTGAGTATGGATGTTTAGAGATCTCATTGAATGCTTCATTTATTTATGAATGTTTTCATAGGGATTTCTAATTATATGTTCTTCTAGACTTTATCTTTATTTGCAAGTGTTGTGATGTGCAGGTTGTCTTAGCTAGAGGTGTGGAAGATCTTGTTTGATCTATCTTCTCTTCTAACATATTTCTTGCAGATAAATTCCCTCGGTATCCCACAAGCGAAGCCTCAAGGATCCTCTTTCTCTCCAAACTTCCCAATTCTCCTTCTCCCTACTTTCTATCTTTTATAGTTCCGTTTTTTTTGAAAGGCAGTAATATATCTAGAGTTTAAATTCATATTCATAAATAGATCTGAATTGCTTTTCATTTATAGATCTAGCTAAAGTTTTAAAGTATTATCATTCCTTAGTTCAGATCTAGTTTGCTATCTTCCTTATTTCAAGTTATTCACCTTGCATAACTAAAGGCTTGAGTAGTAAGTTAGTGTTTGATCTTAGTCTAATATCTAGAAAATTAAGTGCTTAAGATTCGTTTGCTATCCTTAAGAAGCAGATAGAGACCCTGAGAAAGTAGCTTTCTAGCTCATTTTCTTAGTTACTTTTGCTTAGTTTTGCTTCATTTTTACTTGGAAAGTTTTCGGTAAATTTTTGTAGATTTTTCCAAAGCACTCTTAAAGTGTTTTTTGGGAATATTCCACTAAAGTTTGCTTGCTGATTTTTGCAGGTTTAACAAAAAGAGAAAGAAACTTTGGCCATTTTACGAGAAAGTGGAGCATTATGAGCTCAACAGAGTTTCCCTTTTCACCAAAACTCTTTTTTTTCTATCAAGTTGTAAGCCTTTGGATCCAAATTATAAGGACCAAAATGCATTTCTCCAAAAAATTGTAATAAGTTAATACACTTTTGAGTAGGCTCCTAAGAGCCCATTCCCCATCCCCCCTAGGAGATCCACGTCGGTGTGTTGTTTTTATTTTTCGATTCTCTTTCCTAGTTTAGTTTATTTCTTTGTTTTAGTTATTTATTTTACTTTACCTTTTTCAAGAAAAGAAATACTAGCCCCACGCATTCCCGAGTTACCCGAAAGGGGAAAGAGAATCATGGTTGGTAATTAAAAAAACATTTTCCTTTTTTACTTATTTCCTTTAGCAGTTTAAAATTTACCCAGCTGTGCTATATCGAGTATCTCGAAAGGGGGAAAGAGATTCTCAGCTGTGATTGGTTTGCTATTAATGATCATTTTAGGCTTTAAATAAAAATGACCAAAGGCTCCTTCCCCGTGTGCGCTGCACGGCTGCAACTTATATGATCAGCTGGTGTAACTAGAAAGGGATACAAGTGAGTAGATTTAATAGGAAAATACACACGAGTAATTTTCTTGAGAACTCGAGAGGTTGCAAAGGGTAACTACTGTAGAGTTAGGGGGCTACTCCAAGTAGGTTCATCCTCGCCTCGTTGGACATTTTACTGCTTAGTTCAAGGGAACTTGACTTGTTGGACTAAACCCTTATTTACCCACTCCTTATTCCACGCATTAATTAATCTTAAAATTTACCAACGAGACTGCAATACTTTCATTGAGACCACACTAGTAACTCCATAAACACAAGCACTCCATTCGCACTGGTCTTCATTATTGTTTTATGCTTAAGTTAATTCTGCAAATGTTGTTGAATGGTGTGTATTTTTCCTAAGCTATTGGTACATTTTATTTGCAGTAACTTGTGGATAATTTTTTGAATCATCTCACATTTAACTCCTAGTTTCTTGTCTTTTGTTTTAGAGTAAAGACCATAGATTCTTTTTATTAGGGAACAACCTCATTGGTTTCGCTAGAAATTGGCCTAGATGGAGGAGCCAAGTATCAGGTGACAACACTTGGCTTGAGCTTTCCCCCAAGGTTGCACCCAGTGGCTTGAAGATTTCTGCCGCGTGACCTGAGGTGTGAATTAGGCAACAACAAAGTGGATATTATGCTAGATATTCAATTGGTATATTCCCGTGGGACCTATTTGACTAACAACTAAGAGAAATTTCTCTCTTTTCAACAAGTTGGATGCGAATGTAGTATTGAAGCCCTTCCACCTAAAAACATCTCGATGATTGACTGAAAACTCAATTAAACTTTAGAATAATTGCTACTTGTACAATGTGGAGTCAAAACCTTCTTGCAAAACCCATTCCAAGCCTCATCAAACTACTCTATAAATATAAAGTGTTTTATCTAGAGCTACACACAAACTTCCATATGATAGTGGTGTGGAACTTGTTATGGAGATGGACCTCACCAAATGCTCCACAATAGTTCAACCTTTACAATTATGACCACTTTTAGATATTTGAGATTGAAGAATGCGTGGTGGAACTATTAGAAGAAAAGATTGTCACTCCTAGTAAATTTTGTAATGCTGCTCCTTTTGTCTTTGTTGGAAAAATTAGTTTTCATTGCCTCTACTTTGATTACAAAGCACTCAATTAGATGAATATAAAAATCAGCTTTCCATGCCTTGAATTGACGATTCGACATAAGACTGCATGGTGGCATCTTCTTTTGTTAGACTGTGTACATATTCTAGCTCACTAAGAGATGACAACATCCAAAGCTCACTAGGCCCACTACCAATTCAGAGTGATTCCATTTAGACTCTATATTGCTTTGGCAACATTTCAAGCCTTAATGAACAATGTTTTGTAAGTAAGTATCTCTACAAATTTGTCCTAGTCTTCTATGATGGTATACTCATCTATAGGATTCCTGTAGATCATTTGGAGGATTTGGATATTGTACTAGTGATTGTAGAACAACGTAAGCTTCACACCAAGGAATCAAGTGTGAAGTTATGAAGACTTACTAGAACACCTTGGTCGTATTATATTTTGCAGAGGGTGTTCGTACTAGTCTTGGAAAGATTATTGCCTAGTTTCTAATATTGCTTTTTAATTGATTAACTTAACAAAGGAGGACGACTTTTGTTGGTTAGCTAAGGCATAACTTGATTTTGATTGTTTGAAGGAAGCGCTTGCTTTTGTCTTTATTCTACCCATGCTTCATTTCACTTGACCCTCCATCATTCTATGTGATGCTTATGGGTTTGGACTTGGTGCACTTTGAAAAGACGGTCAACTTATTGCTTTTGGTAACCTGAAGATGAATAACACAAAAAGACAAATTTATTGTGCATAGATTATTTTCCATAGGGGTAGTAGTTCAAGCAATGAAGCAACAACACAAAATATATTAGTATTTCTATATCAGGAGACCTTGATTCTTTGCATGGTAGAGAGCACCTCATGATTTAGTCAATGCTAGTTGTATGGGAACTGCTCTTGGCATCTTTGAAACTCATTCTTGTCTTTCCAATGTCTTTGGGAGCTTGGGAATGGGTATAGAACATCCCCCAATGGCTTAGAATGGTTTTGTAATTTGGGAACTTTTTAGGAGCTTTGAAATCAAGGAAATGGGAGCTTGGGAATGTTTTAAATGGAGTTTCTGATCTAGGTAGCTTGTAGAAGCTCCTTGTCTGATGAGGAGCTCCCACATACTTCCAAGCTTGTGCCCCCTAAGTGGTGCATCTTTGGTATTTTCTCTTTGTTTTGGTGCTAAGTTGCACGAAACGGGGAAACGGGGATGGGTTGGAAACGTGACCCCCCAAAATTTAGGAAACGGGGAAATGCGATATATATATATATATATATAATTATATTATAATTATTTACAGATTAAATTCAACATCACATTTAACATTTTTACTCATAATTTCATAAGTGATTCCATAATGCAAGTACTAAGTAGTAATATCCGAAAACAACACAATGATTTTACCCATAAACGATTCCATAATGCAAGTGGAAATAGCCAAAAAAAACCTTCAAAATGAGGTTAAGCCGCTAATACATATATATCTAGATTCCAAAATCAGCCTTTATATATGAGGCTACAAGTACAATATTATATCAACATGAACAATGAAAATATAAAGAAAACATGAGTTGAAGCCCGAAGACTAATAGTCATCATGCTTGGGCTCATCTTCATCCTCCACCAATCTCGAAAACAAAATGGCACCACCGTGACCACACTGTCAATATTCAGCAACCCAACCAGCTTCCAACACCGTGTTCACTTCTTAAGCCTCCACCGTGACCTTTGCACCACCACCATGAGCTGGAAATGGAGGCGTGGGCTGCCAAAGAGCCGTGAGGATGAGTCGTCCTGCCCAAGATAATCTATACACTAAAGCCAAAGATCTGTGATGATGAATCGTAAGCCTTGAGCTATGCCAATGCACCGTTAGTTATGCCAATGGACCGTGAGCTGCCAATGAGCGTTGGGGATAAGCCGTGATGGCAAAAAGGAGGCATGGGTGTTATTTTATAACAAACCCAAGGCATAAAGAACATTCCGGAAGCCTCTAAAACCATAGCCGGAAAAGGCAAAAACCAAAAAATTAAAAAAACAAGTGTTTTAGGTGGTCTGTGGAAGGAAACGTAGGATTTTAGTGAAATTTGATTTGGAAACGGGTTTCTATTTTAAGGAAACGAGTTTCCGACATGCGAAACGGTCCCCATAAATTGGAAACGGGTTTCCCTGCTGTACAGTACAGGTTTTCGAGTTTCCGTTAGGAAACGAGCTGGAAACGTGGGGGGGGGGCAAGTTTCCTGCAACATAGTTTTGGTGCCAATCAAATGAGCACCCCTACCAAAAAAAACCATAAAACAAATATAAAAGCTCCAATCTTTACCTATGAAGTACCCCACCCCCTCATTAAGAATACACATCATTTGGCATTTGACATTGTTTGGAATTTGGCATCATGTTGCATTGTGAGTTGCTGTATGATTGAGCAACGTTGTGAGTATTATGTGAGGAGGCTAAGGTGCATTGAGGAGTCATGATTAAGTGAGGGCCAAGGCACATTGAGGTGTCATAGGTGAGTGAAGACCATTGAGGAGATCAATATGGTGAGTAGTGCATTGTGAGAGATAATGTGAGGTGTTCTGCCAACATTTGGTCATCTCAACATTCTGAAAATTTCTTAGCATCTACTGACATTTTTCATTATCTTAGACCAACGATTCTAAGTATGCTTGTCCACTAAATTTTTCCATGTGACTTCTTAAAGCGTTCTAAGTTTTGCTATGTGTTTTCCTAAGTTTTATTGTTGGTTTTATTTTCTTATGAGCTTTGCTAAAGCCTAATAGTAACAGTTTATGACATGACATGTTTGAAGTTCTTTCTAGATTTTAGTTATACAGACCACTGGTTGACTTCTGTTATTTTAAACTTGTTAACAACACCTTTCTTGAAGGGGATCTTCATAATGTGTCTATCCAGGAGGAGGCTGTGAGATGAGTGTTCCTTGTGTTGAGGACTATATTGCTATGTTGGCTTCGGTCCATTATAATCTTTTGTGGATCCAAGAGGAAGGTGAGAGCATCAATTTTTATTTTGGCTTACCTAAGCCGAAGGTGGCAATAAAAAGGGTGCTTGGATTGCATTGGGAAAATGTTTCTTGTATTGAGGATCCTTCAGAGGTCAGAATATTTCTTCTCCTTATGCTTTGACGGATGGGGTGGCAGTTGCTAGAGATGCTCGTTTCATGGTTGTACGTGGGAAAGTCTGTTGCCATGACATGGACAGGGTCGATATATATTTTCTAAGGAAGACCTCTATGTTGCTTTGTCCTCCATGCAAAATGGCAAGTCCTTGGGCATGGATGCATCTAAAAGAAGCTTTGGAAAGATGAGAAATCCTTGAGATCACAAAAATCTCAATTGGAGATCACAAAAATCTCAATTGGGGAGCTTGCAGCAAAAGGAATTGCCGATGATGCCTCCAAGGCATATATCTTCTCTCACTTCATGCCATACACAACTCCAGCATCACCACAGCTTTCATTCGAAGCTGATGAAGGTATAAAAATTCCTTCACTTCCTATTGCAGATTCAGTTTCAATTCTTGACATTTCAGATTCAGATTCAGAAGAGTCGTCCCAGCATGATCCAGACATTGAGCTTACACCTCAAAGGGATCTAGATCCAGATCCAACATCTAGCTCATTCTAGCAGCCTAAATGGGCTAAGCAGCTCATAGAAGCAGCTGGAGATGGTGCTGGGGATCCATATGACAAAAGAAGAACGAGGTCCCAGTATCAGAAGGAGAGTGTTGGACTGTCTCACACAGATCCTCTTCTTTCTGAGAGGTGTTTTATGATGCTTGGGTCAGATCCTCAATCCTTCAAGGAGGCTTGCCATGATCCTAGATGGCAAGCAACCATGGATGAGGAGTTTGATTCGCTACATGACAACCAGACCTGGGAACTTGTCTCCTTACCTCTAGGAAGGAAGCTAGTACAGTGCAAATGGATCTACAAAACCAAAATAGCTGCTGATGGGACCACAACCAAGTACAAGGCTCGGTTGGTGGCAAAAGGGTACTCTCAGGTCCAAGGCTTGGACTACAATGAGACATTTGCTCCAGTAGCTTGAATGGACTCCATCAGGCTAGTATTGGCCATTGCTGCTTCCAAGAGATGGGAAGTACATCACATGGATGTGAAGAGTGCCTTCCTCCATGGTGATTTGGAGGAAGAGATATATATGAAACAACCTGAGGGGTTTATTGATGATCCTTCCTTGGTCTGCAGACTGAGGAAATCACTGTATGGACTCAAACAAGCCCTAAGGGCATGGTACGCCAAGATGGATTCCTTCCTCATCTCTCAGAAGTTTGAAAGGTGCAAGTCTGATTGCAATGTCAACATGAAGAAGAATGAGGGGTTCTTGCTTCTAGTTGTATTATATGTGGATGACTTGCTCATTACTAACAGCTCTGCTGCTGGATTGAGCAGCATCAAGTCTAGTCTTAATAAAGCATTCATTATGATTGACTTAGGACTGTTAAGACAATTCATTGGTCTCGAAGTAAGTCAAAAGACTTTGGGAATCATGATCTCAGAGTCCAGGTATTCATTAGACATGCTTAAGAGATTCCACATGGAGGATTGCAAGGCAACCCCCTGTCCTTTTCTATCAGGCATCAGGCTTGAAGAAGGTGGTTCCACACCTTTGGTGGACAACACTCTCTACAGACAGCTCATTGGAATCCTTCTGTATTTCACTCATTTGAGACCAGACATATCCTATGCTGTGAGTGCTGCTGCCAGATATATGCAGGAGCTACATGAGCTGCATTGGAAGGCAGCAAAGAGGATCTTGCACTATGTGCAGGGTACTATTGATTATGGGATCCACTATGCTGCTGGAGCACAACTGGATCTCACAGGCTTTATAGACTCAGACTGGGAAGGAGATGGAAATGATAGGAAATCCACCTCGGGTTTTGTATTCATGATTGGATCTAGGCCAATTTGTTGATCCAGCAAGAAGCAAATAACACTTGCACTCTCTTCAGCAGAAGTAGAGTATCGGGGAGCTGTGAATGCAACTATTCAGGCAGCTTGGCTACATGGCATCTTGACGGAGTTTGAGATTCAGACTTCATCTACAGTGGATACTTATTGTGACAACTAGAGTACAATCAAGATCTCTAGTGATCCCATTCAGAAGCAGAGGTCAAAGCACATAGAGGCTCACATGCACTACATCTGGGAATTGGTTCATGATAGAACCATCACACTGCACTACTGTCCGACAGAGGATCAGATTGTAGATATTTTTACCAAGTCTTTTACCGAAAAGAGATTTGCCTTTCTTGGGTCTCTTTTGGGCATTAAGGCTTGATTTTCAGTTCCGACTTTTGAGGGGGGGTTTTCCCATGAGGTTTTCTCTACCTCAATTGCACTGAGTTAACTATCCATCATTGATTGATTGAGTTGGTTGGACATCTGGGAGTTGATTTTGGACTCGGATATTGATTGAGGCACCATGAGCTAGAGATTCAGTTAGATACAATCATATCCACTTGGGAGATTCAAATTGCTACCCCATGCATTCGAATTCTTTTCTATGTAAACTATTGTAACAACGGATATTATTATTGTGAATGATACTGTAAATTCATGAGCAATACTTGTCTGATTCCTGTGTGGTTTGTTTTGTTCAGCTTGTGTCTTTAGTCTCCATCTATTTGCTGCAAACATTATTAGAACTATCTGCTTGAAGATCTAAATGGCATTCAAATTCTAATACACCAAAGAATAGAGGTTTACCAGTAGTAGCGGAAAACATGCATACACTAATACACATAACACTCCTCACATATGCAACAAACCATCTAGACCTGTTATGCCTCACTTTCTGGAGAATGTCGTTGCAGGACCAGTCATGCCAGCTGAACCTAGTGAACCATTTGGGACTTATGTACAGGAATACAAGGATTTGGGAGACGAGTTCCATTCATCTATGTCATTCTCAGATTTCTGCAATATGAAAAGCAGGAACCGACCAAGGAATTTTAACACAGGGTTTTCCCATAACTATGAATTACAGAAAACTGTGGGCAGGTTGACCCTTCCTAATTTTAAAGGATCTCACGAGTGTTTGGCGAGAATATGGGTCTAGAAGTTGGATACTTACTTCCAACTAAACCTTATGACGAAGACATACGCCATTAAGTTGGCTACCTTACATCTGGACGGAGAGGCTCATGAATGGTGGTACCATGGGTTAGTGACGCTGGGTCATAACACCATATGTTCTTACAGTGATTTCACATAGAGGCTCATGGAGCGATTTGACAAAAGGGACCCAGAGATACATTTTAGAGAGGTAGCACAACTCAAATAGATGGGCAGCGTCAAGGCCTTCATATCAGAGTTTCAGAGAGTAGCAATTATGGTAACAGATGTGTCCAAGAGCAGGTTAGTTTATGTTACTTACAGAAGCTTTGACAGAACCTTTACGTGGGTGGGTGAAAGCCTACTAGCCATCCACTCTATGGGATGCGATCAACAGAACCCGAGATCTACAAGATTCAGTTCCCAAGAACAGGTTTCCAGCTAAAATAAATTTCCCAATAAAAGACAAGGACAAGAAACCTTTCCAACAGGAATGGCCAAAGAAAAATTGGTTGGACGACGACACTAGAAACAATCTTAGAAGGAAAAAATTGTGCTTCAATTGTCAGGAACCATGGGTTCCAGGTCACAGGTGCGCAGGGAAAGCAAAAGCCCACTATATAGAAGTCTATTCAAATAGTGAATGGGATGAATTAGAACTGGAAACAACTGAGGAATTGAGGGCAGTAGAGGAGTCACTTCAGGGAGAATCACTAGGGGAAGTTATTGCTATATTATTCGAAGTACCCAGGTTTCATACTCTTAGAGTTAGGGAGTAGTACAGGGCCACAGGGTAGGTGTGTTAATTGATAGGGGGGCAACCCATAATTTCATTGATGTAGCATGGGTGGCTAAGCGGGGTATTGCTACAGAGAAATTCGAAGGATTCACTATAGCGGTAGCAGGTAATATTAGCATGGAGTGCAACCATTAGATTCCCAAACTGAATGTCACACTAGGGAAATACAATATGACCGACTCAATTTATGTGGTGAATGTAGCAGATACAAATGTAGTATTTGGGGTTCAATGGCTTTACTCTATAGGGAAATATACTACGGATTACAGGGCAATGGAAATGAAATTCCAGGGCCAGGATGGAAAACAGGTAGTCTTGAGAGGCATGAACACGTATCCCCCCAAACTAGTATCGTCACAAAGAGTGGATGTTGTATTCAGACAGGGAGACATAGAATGGTCAGCCGAATTTTTTGTTACTTTTAGGAAGCCTCCAAATAACAACACCCAACATCCAACAGATATACATGCATTATTACAGAAACATGAGAAGGTATTTAGAGATCTTCCAGCAGGTTGACCGCCATACAGAGGGTTCGAGCACATTATTGAGTTAGAGGAGGGGCACATGTAGTGATCACCACTTCATACATGCATCCCAAAAGGTACAAAGATGAGATAGAGAAAACAATCAAGGAATTGCTGGAACTAGGATAGATCCGCCCGAGTTCTAGTCCATTTGCATCATTGGTGGTTTTGGTAAAAAAGAAAGATGGCACCTTACGGATGTGTATTGATTACAGAGCCCTCAACAAGAAAACCATAAAGAATAGGTATGCCATTCCCAGGATTGATGAATTAATGGATGAGTTACAGGGGGCAAAATACTTCTAAAAAATTAATCTTCGATCAGGGTATCACCAGATTTGAGTAAGGGATTAAGATATTTCGAAAACAACCTTTCGTTGCCACTATGGTCATTATGAGTTCTTAGTCATGCCTTTTGGACTCACCAACGCCCCAACAACTTTCAATCTTGCATGAACCACACCTTCAAGGCTCAGTTGAGGAATTTTTTACTTGTGTTCTTTGATGACATTTTGATTTATAGTAAAACTTGGGAGGTGGATTTGAGACACCTAGATGAGGTATGGGGAATTTTTGGAAGAACAATCTCTTTATGCAAAAATGTCTGAATGTGAGTTTGGTATGCAGGAGATGTTATATCTAGGGCATATAATAAACATGAATGGAGTACAGGTTCACATTGAAAAGATTAGAGCTATCTTGGATTGGTGTCCACCAAAAAATGTAAATGAACTAAAGGGATTTTTAGGCCTTTGCACATATTACAGGAGGTACATAAAAGGGTTTTCTCAATTTACCGCACCACTCCTTGATCTTACAAAGAAAGGCGCATTCAGTTGGACAGAAGGGGCACAACAAACCTTTGAAAAAATTAAAAAAAATTATGAGTTCTTGTATAGTTTTGGCACTACCAGATTTCTCACAGCCATTCATAATCGAGTGCGATGCTTTAGGAGAGGGACTAGGGGCAGTATTGATGCAAAACCATCATTTGATTGCATTTGAGAGCCGAAAATTTAAAGTTTATGAACACCACTACTCTATATATGATAAGGCAATGCTAGCAATCTTACATGCCTTAACAAAATTCCGACAGTATTTGGTGGGAAGCAGGTTTAAAATTAAGATAGATCACAACAACCTCAAATACTTCTTAGAGCAGAAAGAGTTGAATGAGCATCAAGAAAAATGGGTCAGCAAGGTACATGCATATGACTTTGAAATAGAATATGTTAAGGGAAAGAACAATGTTCTAGCTGATGCTTTATCAAGGCGACCAACCTCATTATCACTCATGAGTATATCTATTGATTGGAGGTCTCTTCTCTTGGTAGAATATTCCAAAAATAAATTTGCTTGTGAGTTGTTAGACAGACAAATACATGATGACAGGTACAGGGTAATCGACGACATCATTTACTACAAGAATCGGATATACCTCGTTTCAGAGTCAACTTTAAAGAAAAAGAGTATATGGGCATCGCATGATCCACCACTATTAGGGCATCAACGGTTCTTGAAAACTTACAGATAGATTAGAGAGAGGTTCTCATGGAAAGGCCTCATGGAGGATGTAATACAGCATGTCCGGGAATGCAGTATGTGCCAACAGAATAAAATTGAACGCACTCATTCGACAGGATTACTTCAGCCATTACCAATACTAGAGCAGAAATGAGAGAGCATCTCAATGGACTTCATTACGGGTTTACCCAAGGTACAGAGACGAGATTGTTTATACATGGTAGTAGATCGGTTGACAAAATTTTCCCACTTCTTTGTTATTTCTTCTAACTATTCAGCATCACAGGTAGCGGACTTGTTTTTTAGAGAAGTTTTCAAAGTCCATGGACTACCTAAAACCATTGTTAGTCATCGTGACAGTAAATTCACATGTGACTTCTGGCAGGAGCTATTCAGATTAGTGAGGACAGAACTAGCTACTAGCACAAGTTATCATCCTCAGAGCGACGGGCAGACAGAGATAGTCAACAAATGGATTGAGGGATATTTGAGAAATTAAGTAGCAGGGCAACAGGGGACATGGATTAAATGGGAGGATTGCTATAATACTACTGACCATATGTCTATTAGGATGACTCATTTCAAAGCTTTATATGGCTATGAGGCACTAAACTTTGCAAATTTAGTCTTCGGAGACAGCAGAGAACCTAAGGAAAAAGATTGGGTACAGGACAGTCAAGATATTCTTAAAGTTCTAAAAGAGAATCTACAGCCAACTCATAACTAGTAGAAGCTATATGTGGATCGACATAGGGTTGAGCGTAGTTTTGAGGTAGGAGACTTGGTATATTTACAGCTACAACCTTACTAACAATCTTCACTCAAGAAAAAAGGGGCGGAAAAGCTATGACCCCGCTTCTATGGTCCTTACAAAGTAGTTAGGAAGGTTGGAGAGGTGACTTATGAACTAGAACTTCTAGAGGAAAGCAAAATTCACAATGTATTTCATGTATCGAACCTCAAGAAATCAATAGGGAAACACATCGCTCCATCCACTGAATTACCTCCCTTAGATGATGAAGGGCTTTTGGTACTGATTCCAGAGAGAATTCTATAGGTTCAAGAAAAGAAACTCCTAAACAGGGTAATTCGAGAATACTTGGTAAAATGGAAAGAATTACTTATGGAAGACGCCACATGGGAGGGAGAATAGGTATTGCAGCATCCTAGTTTGTAGTTGCTTGAGGATAAGCAATTTCAAGTGGGGAGGACTGTAATGTCCTTTTCTACTTAAGCACCAAAAACACCCGCTAACCTATTTAATTCCCATAGGTTCGAGCGGTTACTACATGAAAAGGGAATTAGCTAAGGATATATGATACTCAGAGCATAACATAGCATTCATTCAGTATTAAGCCATCGGTATGGTAAAGAAATCCTTATCTCTTCAGGCTTAATGTCAACGAGAAATTGGAATTGCATGTATGCAAAAAGTAAAGTGTAAACCCTAAAAGTGACATGCAAACCCTAAAAGTACATGCTAAGCGGAGATATCAGACACGTCCAAAAGGGCCTGCATGTTCGACATAGACATGGTGACAGAGTGTGTCGGACACGACTTTTTAATGTGGCCCTATTTAGGACATGGGTGTCCTATGTTGTCACCAATGTGTCTTGATTGCACGACATGTTTTCCACTGAAAAAACGCCTAGAATTGCTTTAAATCAAAATTTTAACTTTCTTTTTATCATTTGCAACTGTGGAGAGGGCTCTAAAGTATGTTTGTTGTGCAGGTGAAGAAGATTTGAAGGATTTAAATGTGTAATTACTAATGTTAAATGCGCATTGATTTTGATTTCTATTGAACATACGGTGTCCGTGTCGAACACTTGAATCCCCGTGTCTCGTGTCCCGTGTCCTCGTGTTAGGTGACTTAGATGCTAAGCTATATAAGAAGGGTCATTGAACCAAAAGGTTTATCTATGATTATTATTATTGAGTTTGGTTTCTAGAGCTACAACAATATGTACCGCGGCAGCAAGTTAGGGTTGGAGATGAAGGTCCTCAGCTAGCAAGGGTTTTCGACAGCAAAATCTATCTGCCCTAATCACTTCGAGATAGATTGCCCAGATCTATCATCGGTACTCATCATATTCTTATTCTTGGTTCCGTCATTCAACTATCAGAGAGAGATTTTATTGTAGGTGCACCCTTCCGTTGCTGGGAAATAGCTGGAAATCCTAGATCCATTCGCTAGCCTTCAGGATTCCAGTAAAGTTTCTGCATGCTACCTCCATTCTCCTCAACAGGGATACATCAACATATTGAGTTAGAACTTAGTATTATTCCGTTCCAGGCATATTCGAATCCTCCACCAGCAAAAACGTGAGAGAGAGCGACGTCACCCTCTTTGTGGTAGATCAATTCGCTAGGTGGCTTGAAGGAGTCAAAACCTATGCATGTGTCTCCTTATCTCTCCAAGAGGTCTATACCTGCATTCCCCGGAAGTTTCAGCAGTAACAGGCTCTTCTTCCCTCAAAAATGTCAAGATTAGCAGTAGGAGGGCATTCTCACAGCTGGGCGTCAACTACTGGTGAGGACCACTAACTTATTATTCTTCGGGCATCACTTGCATGCATCCCATCTTTTGACAGACTATCAAGCTTTATTATCAGTGGTATGTGTATCTTCTCTCACTAAAAATCTTCACCATATTTTCTCTCCAGATCAGCTATTTTTTAGAGCCGTTTGGCACGACACTTTTGCATGCAGATTTTATTTATCTTTCTAGCACAATTTGAGCATCTAAATAGCAAGCATACTATCAAAACACAATAGAATATCGGCTGGGATAGTACACTAACCCTCATTCAGTATTATTATATTAGTTATAGTTAGGTTGACCTAGAATGTAGGATACTTAATGCTCTCTGTATCTCCTATTTATAAATCAAAGAGTCTCATTTGAATAATCGTCTTATATTGTGTATTCCAATATCTTGTAACTGCAGGTTGCCCCCTCGAAGAGGATTTTATTCACTCATTCACTTGTTCTACGCACGACATTGCCAAAATTGTTGTTTTTTAATGCTAATTGGTGGCTTAGGTCCATTATAATCTTTTGTGGATCCAAGAGGAGGATGAGAGCACCAATTTTTCTTTTGACCCTAAGGCAAAGGTGGCAATGGAAAGGGTGCCTGGATTGCATTGGGCAAATGTTTCTTGTATTGAGAATCCTTCAGAGGTCAGAATATTTCTTCTCCTTATGCTTTGACGGATGGGGTGGTAGTTGCTAGAGATGCTCGTTTCATGGTTGTACGTGGGAAAGTCTGTTGCCATGACATAGACAGGTTCGATAGATATTTTCTAAGGAAGAGATCTATGTTGCTTTGCCCTCCATGCAGAATGGCAAGTCCTTGAGCATGGATGCATCCAAAAGAAGCTATGTGGGAAGATGAGAAATCCTTGAAGCAACACACCCAATTACAAGCTTTGAGGGCAAAGCTTTCTAAAAGAAGGGAACTATTTTAGGGTCCTAACCCTCATTCATTATTATTATATTAGTTTTAGTTAGGATGACCTAGAATGTAGGATACTTAATGGCCTCTGTCTCTCGTATTTATAAATCAAAGAGTCTCATTTGAATAATCATCTTATAGTGTATTCCGATATCTTGTAACTGCAGGTTGCCCTCTCGAAGAGGATTTTATTCACTCATTCACTTGTTCTATGCACTGCATTGCCAAAATTGGTGTTTTTAATGCTTATTGGGTTATTTGGCACATAACAGCAACCGTGGACTTTCAACAAAATTGTCATAACACACCTGAAATCTGCTGATAAATAAAAGTACCTGATCCTCTGCATCAGTTTCTGGGCATGGGCAATGTCTATTTGAAAACAGCCTCTACATGTGCCCTAAATGCCTTCTTGTTGCAAGAAATGTTATGGGTGTGGTCTCCTCTGTGTAGGCATCTCAAGACGTTTTCTGTCTAGGGCACAGCATTCAGCATATGTCGTTTGACTGCCTTTGAATTACCTGTCTGTCTGTCGGCCTCAGCCTTCAGGATAAACACTGTCTACAGGTTATGTGGGATTTTGATCTTGTGCTCTGATTATGGGTGTCCTGTCAGTGTTTCAACAACTGCTGGGTCTTGTTCAATATGCTGACAGGATTCATATCTTCAATCTGATTCGATCTGCATTATTTCTGTGCCCTTGAAACTTCTGGTGATTTTTCTCTGTTCATTCCTTTATAAAAAATGTTAAGATATCAAACATTATAAAACTCAAAATGTCCATTTTTCTCAGTTGTAATGTATCTGACTTTCATACTTGTGACCTTTATAAGATTTTGAAAAATTGACTTGTTTTTATAAGCTTGGTTCCGAGACACATTCCTTTTCAGACACAATCCTTCAAATTAACCTTTCGTCCTTAAATATTCACAAGCTCATAAACTCCAAGTTGGAATCACTCTGATACTGTGTAGAAATTTAGGGTGCATATATTTATACAGATGAAGCCAACGGTGGAGATATTTATACAGATGAAGCCAACGGTGGAGAGAATATAAGGACTTTAATTATTAATGCTGGAGATGATACATCTCTCTTAAATACCTTCTGTCATGTCTCATTGCAATTATAACACCGATAAGTGGTTATAGTGGTTTCCACGTAACCCCTAACCTCAACATCTAATTGTTACATTGGTCACATGTCACAATGATAAAGTGACCATAACACAGAAATTTATAATTCTAACTTAAATATTATTCGAGTTTTATACTCTAACAGTAACCATTGCATCCCTGAATTGTCTTGATTATCCCATAATTTTTTGTAAAAGAATGCGTTGCTTTTTCGATATTGGTAAATACTTGTAATGGTAGTTCACATGAGTTCATAGCCAACTGGACAGACAGACCAATCTATGAACAGACTGCTGAAGAATTTTTATCTGAGACAGATTGGTCAGAGGGTTAGGATATCATCTAATAATTGGAAAACAATCCAGCATATGCTCCAGTCACAAATTGTTATAGCATCTGTTTAAAATTATTGTACAGCCATGAGACTTGGAGGAAATGCTCTCTCCAAAGCATCTCCAAGATTCTTTTGAAGAAATCAATCCACATTGGAGTTTGTGATGACCATTATCAATTCTATTTTCTCACACCTTTTCACACAATGAAGGATGTTATTTAGAAAACTGACCTCCTATAGTGGGAAGAAATTGAGGAGGGGCAATTGTTGCAACTTCCAAAGAGTGGATTTTCATGATGAAAACTTGTCAGTGGCCACTTGACACCAAAACTAATATTTAGAAGTCTTTCAGGAAACTTTCAGTTAAGAATACTGTTTTTTATTTGGAACTGATTTGATTGCACTTTTATTAGCAGCAGTAGTTTGTAACATGCTTTTGTTGAAAAGGACTTTGTTCCTTAGTTAGGCTGTTCCTTTGTTGGTGTATGGATGCTTTCTTCTGACCTTTGTAATTGAGGATTTTTATATCTTTGTCAATAAATCATGTGTTCAAAAAATTCTTAATACCTGAAAGGATTGTGTTTATAACTAAATAAAGTATCTCTGATTATTGTTATTAATTATTGGGCATGCAGTGATTTCCTTAAGCATTTACATAATAAAGTCTCTCCAGAACCACTAGCTGCTGAGGTGAGAGATCATTGAATGATTCTATGTACAAAAATTCTTAGTGCAGTTATTTAAGCAACATGATCAGTCAAAGTCTACTATCTGCTGCTTTTTGTTTCAGTATTTTACCATATGTCAGTTTAACCATGTTAAATAACCACTTCATCAGTCAATTTGAGAGAGTAATTTATGGTTGCGTATTTAAAAGTACACGATAAATTGTTTATTTGCATGTTTGGATCCACCAGGAACTTCATTGCTTGAGGAGGAGTTCTATTTACCCCATTTTTAGTGGGAATGACCAAATCCATGCTGGAATTTCAGTAAGTAACAACATCAATGGTCAACTTTCAGCTAGGTGTCTGTTCCCTGCAGTGATGTTTAGATATTACTTCTATGTAATCTTGATGTTATATTTTAGTGCAAATTTAATTGAAAAATGTCTATACTGCTTCAATTTAAACTTCGATACATTTTTCTTTCCAAGGGGATGCAAATGTCAGGACTATACAGAGTCGCCAATAGGTGTAAACAAGAGACAACTTCAACTGAGGAAAACATGACTTCATGCATAAAAAGCTTGGCCAATGAAAAGGAGGAAATAGAGTATCTTGAAAAGATTTCTGCCAATGTGGATGCTCAGGAAGCTAATAGTTTCAAGGGATTTAATGATAAACTTTCATGTACTACGAAGGGGATTCGCAATACAGAAAGAAATTGGAAGGCAAGCATGGCTAGCAATACCGGGATCAATGTAGAAAATGTTATAGCAGAGGTTGTTCATGATGATAATGTTCCCAAGGCTGATTTTATGGCCACACAGGATGAAACTTATGATGATAAGATATCAAGTGATACAAACTATGATAATCAGATTTCTGCAGATGGTGAGAAGGAGGACATAGTAGGAGTCGTGGTGCAAGGTAGTGAGGAGGTTGATGTAAATACAGGACATGACAGACAACCGAGGAAAAGAGCACGGTATATTGACAGTGATGAGGCTATGGACAGTGAAGATATCGAAACAAATGCAGAAGACAGAAAACCAAGGAAAAGAACTTGGCGTTTCAAAAATGGCAAGCAAATAGGAGGTGATGCTAACAGACTTGAAGGTAGACGTGCCAGGAAAAAACCATGGCGGATTATGAATGATAGGCAGAAGGAAATTATGGAAGTAGCCCTCCGTACCGATCCAGATATGCAGAAAAATCGGGATGCATTGCAGTTATGGACAGAAGAATTGAAAAAATATGTAAGTTGCTCTATTCGTCAATGTGAATAGATATTTGTCTTTTATGCTAAATGACTGTTGGAAGTTTTAGTCGTTCTAGCATGTATTCCTTCCAGTATCTGTTGTCATGTTAGTTTCTTTTGTGGATATATTTTCTGCTCATAGGATGTTGAATTACTGTTTCTCCAGGGACCAGAGTTCAAGATACGTCAGCTCAAAAAGTGGTAACTTTACTTTTATTATTACTAGATCTATGACTTCCTGATTTATCATTGCTCAATATCTCATGCATTCAGGAAGGATCAGAAATTTCTTTGAATATTTAGTATGAATGATGTCAATAACATTACTAGAGTTTTTCCTTCGCTAGAACATGTCTCCCATCATGTCTCTCTTTCTATACATATATGCATGCCTATTTTCAATTATGTCTGGAGTGCTGAGATAAATGATTTCCGTGCTGGAATAAGTGATGACTAACAAAACAACATGCTTGAAATTTAACGTTTTACCCATACTACAAGAAAAATGCATACTTGTTTCAGAGTTATTATGAGCTGCAAGTATAAAGAATTACATATCAGTCAATGGAACCCTAAAATATGTGGCATTCCCATTAGTGAGCTTACTATTTCAATGATTGGAAAGAGTCCTCTTCTCTCAAGATGAAAGTGATACTAGCAGCTTGAATTGAAATGAATTGAATTATTATTAATGTCTGCAAGTGGTTGAAAGCAGAATATTGCACTCACAAAAATATATCGTTACAATGTGTCATGGAATAGTGCCTTGTTAGTTAGTTGGCATGAGAAAAAGGCCCCAGGACACTATAAGAGAGATAATCTTTTATTAAACTTGCTTGTAATGGTCGTTTACATCATCTCATTTTATTATGGGGTGAGTTACTTAAGGTAGTTTCACACCTAACCCTCATATAAATAAGAATGTCCATTAACTAATCATAACTAAACATTACCTCCTACATGCCTAGCACAACTCCAAAGCTAAGTCACAGGATTCGCCAAACCTAATCCTCGAGGTTCAAGGTTCGACGATCCTCAAAAAAATTTGCAATTCGTTTAGCTTCGCCGAACCTAATGTCGAACCTAAAGCCGAACCCGAACCTTGTCGAAGGCGAACTTGAAGGCGAACCTAAAGGCGATCTTAGCTTGTCCTTGCATAGTGGATGTTCATCCTCCCTACTATTAAACCAATTTTGAAGGTGAAAGATCCCTGTCCAAGTTGGTTGGAGGAGAGGCCATTCAAATTTCAAACCTCTTATCACAACTTAAAGGATGTGTTTAATGCAGGTTCAACCCTTCTTTAGTTCAAATTCGTCTCATAGAACCTCTTCTTGGTTCTAGTGTGGATGGCACACTAACGGTTGCGTAGAACTCGTAGAGGATAATTTTGTGATCCCATTGATGTATGATCAGATGTATGGCGTTGTATTGAGCAGAATATTTGAGCCATAGCTCGAAATCTCATGCATACCATGTGAAAAATTACAAGCAAACTACTTATTCGAGCTAGTTTCCCTCATACTTTCGTGTGGACCTTTTGGAAAAAGTTCTGCATCTGTTTTGTATCAGACTTTCTCTGAAGTTTTGCCTCTGTTCGAGCACCCCATAGCGTATTGTACATGACCAATTTAATATATGCAGGCCGCCTAGGCATTTGACTAAAGTTTATGCAACAATTTTCATGTATTTTCTACATTATTCAAGCAATGTGCATGTGTCACAATCCTCTGTTTGATGGGATGCAATAACCAGTTATTGATTATGGTAAATGTTGCATTTTGGCTGTTAATGAAGTCCTTTATCTATGCTCAGACTCTGTTCAGAAATTAGGGAAGGCCATACAATGTTTGGGAAGCGAAAAAGACAATGACTGGTGGGGGGTTTCAACACTGAATTCACTAGTATTTTTCCTTTTCTTTCCCCCTTGATTAATGCAAGTTATAAATGCGTCTAGCAAGTGTCTTAAGTGTCTAGTAGATGCATTAGGATGTCATAAGACCCCTCAAGCCATTCCAAACAAAATTCAAAAGCTTTGGGAGGATTTGGGACTGTTTTGGACCTTGGTGTTTTCTGATTCAACCATTGAGTGTTTGAGGTCTGTTAGGATGTGTTAAAGCCCATAGGGTTCTTCCATAAGAAGTTTGTAAAGGTCTGGAGGTGTTTGGAACAAGACAAAAATGACTAGTTTCCTAGTTTTCCTAGTTTTGAAACTAGACAAAGTACGGAAGGAGGATGTATGTGAAGTGTTTGTAAAAAGTCCTCAACAAGCCAATCAGAAGCTCCATATCACTCTCCTAGAGCTACCTCAGTTGTCTCATAACCATGGAATCAATGTGAAATTCATTGTCATTGAGGGTTTTGAGAAAGAAAGCTTCCACTGTCTAGACTCTAAAGTTTTAAGACTCGAAATATTTTTGGATGGTGTGCCTAATTTATCCAAAAGGGGACATGACAGTGGTATCAAAGCATGGTCTTTACACCCATTCCCAATTGAAGAGAAGAGAAGAAATTGGATCATCAATTGAAGAGAAGACATTGCAACCATGTCTTGGTCAGATGATGAGGAAGAGTCCTTTTTCTGCCTATGTGGAATAGGATTGCAAATGGTATGAGGAAGAGGTTCCATCATACAGTACTTATCTTACTTCACACTTAGGAATGATGGATACTCATGTGAACAAATCTATGAAGAAGATCCACCTATGTTCAGTTCAGCAGATGGTCGAATGCACGGTGGGAAGAAACCAAACAAACCTCTTCAGTATCTCCAAGACTATTGTGCACTGAATGATGAATGCTTGAAGACCATATATTTTTGATCATACTGCAGTGCTGCAATAGGAAGCTTGTTCTTGACCCCCTGGGAGAGGTCTAGAAAAGAAAAGATTGCACAAATGGTGGATGAAATGTGCAAGAAGGTGGGGACTAGATGTTTACCACCCGGAGATAAGATTGATGAGGAGGGTATGGATGTGCACCCTTAGCCTTTCACAGTTAGAGAGAGGTTTCATGAGCCACCTAGTTCTTTAAGTGGTCAAAAAGAAGAAGAGTTCCATGAAGAGGTTCGAAAGTCACCCCAAGGCGACTCTGAAATAATCAAGCACACAATCCTTATTGATGGGGGTTGTGCAAATCGAAGAGCATCTACTGATGGATACTTGAACTCTGAAGGAGCACCTATTGATGGGTGCTCACAACTCTACGTTGGTGACATAGAGACCAATTTTGAAAACGTTGTTGCAAGCCAAAGTTGTCATGAGCATGAAGATGAAGACCTTGTAGCAAATAAAGAAGAACCAAGATCAACTTTGCCATCACCACTTGAGCTTCAAGAAGTTGATCAAATCAAGAAGAAAGAAGAAAAGAAGGTTCACTCTCATGAACCTCTTTTTCTTGAAGGGTCCTTGAAGATGAATGAAAAGAAGATTCATGAGGCCTTGAAGACTCTCCATGACACATGCATTGGTTTCGAAATTTTGTTGGTGTGTGGAGGAGAAATGTTCCCCCGAAGACATGGAGAAAATCCAAAAGATAATGTCAGACACCAAAGGTAATTTTTTGAATTTGCTTTCTGATAAAGATTATTTGATTGAGCTTATTGGTTTGTATCATGGAATAAACTTGAAGGATGCGGAAGAGAACGCCAAGCTCTCAAATGAGTTGGAGTTCACCTAGAATGCACTCCAAAGATCTATTGTGCGGATTGAGCAACTTCAAGAGAGGTTGCAAAGGTCCTTTACATCCTCCTACATATCAGACGGTGTCGAAATATTAATGAGGAAAGATGCAAATGAGTAATTTTGCATGAAATTGTTTTAGGGCTTTGGAACCCTAGTTAGTGTTTTGGTGACCTAATTTCTTAGTGACTTATAAAAGGAAGTCAGAGGGTAAAGTTTTACTAAGATTTTTGGCAGAGAGGGAGAGAGTCCATCTTCACTGGATTATGGATTAGTGCTACACGAATCAAGGGAAGGGCGCATACTGTTGGAACAGCTGGGAGTGCAATTCTTGAGGAAGCAGAGGATAGATCTTCAAAGATTGAAGAATTCTTTCTTTCGTACAGTGTTAGAGGTGAGTCACTGACACTCTACAGAGATTGAAGAGCAGCAGCTGAGTGAGCGGGTGGTGAGGAGGACGTGAGAAACAGCACCGGCAACATGTCACCTGTGTGGGTGACGTCAAGCAACAGTTGGCACATGTGGGAGGATGAGAGGGCCCAGAGAGCTGAGGTCCTTCATCAGTGACTGAGGAGAGGCCATCAGGGTTCAGTCAGAGTTAGATTGAGTGCAAAACAGCTGGGACGTGTTTTTGAGGAAGAGAGATGCAGTTGTACTGTTGGGGGTCGTTTTCAGAGATTGAGGACACAGATCTTCTTTCGGAGCGGAGCAGAGCAGAACATAAGTGTTGAGAAAGCATTACTTAGAGGTTAGACAGAGAGTACAACTTCTAGAGACTAGTAGAGGTTGAGTTGATATTTCCAACGTGTGGGTATACTGTTGGGGGTGCATTTTCCAAGAGCAACAGTTGCAACTACTACAGATCTAGGGATTTGGCCCTTAAGGTTCATCTGTTGTTTATCTATTCATTTTGTACTTCTTATGCTTGATCATATTTGCTTTGGGCTCGAGAGAGAAGAAAGCCCCTCTGTAGCTAGTTTTCCAAATTGGGCTTCCAGGATAA
This sequence comes from Pseudotsuga menziesii, assembly GCA_001517045.1. Classification (NCBI taxonomy): domain Eukaryota; kingdom Viridiplantae; phylum Streptophyta; class Pinopsida; order Pinales; family Pinaceae; genus Pseudotsuga; species Pseudotsuga menziesii. Next base: position 677,919 of record LPNX010355714.1, on the reverse strand, counting down.
ATTCCGAGTCATTTGTGTGATTCCTGGTTTATGGGTTTCATGGATGTTCATGTGCTGCAAATTCTAATTTAGATAGAAGTGTTTCATCTAGAATTAGTGAATATTATACCTGTGTTGAATATCTGAACTTCTTAGAGCGAGTGGAGACCTCTACGAAATTTTAATATGGTATGAGAGCCTTGTTAGAGATCAGAGGAGAGAAATTACTCTCAGATATGTGAGAGCACACCAGATCTGTGTGAGGATTTAGTTGTGGAGTCAGATTTGTGGAGAGGGTGACCAAATCTACCAGATCTGAAGAGTAGGGTTCAGATCTATGACTGTAGAGGTCAAATCCATCATATTTGAGGTGTTGGAGTCTAGATTTGGGTAGATCTAGCTGATATTTGTAGGATAGAGACCAAATCTACCTAGATCAGAAGTGTAGGATTCAAATATAGGTTGGTGGAGGTCAGACCTATCAGATCTGATAATGGGTGAAGAGATCGGAGATAGATCTTTCAGATCCTGGCGTGTAAAGGATAGATCTGTGGTTTTGCAGTTCTTCATGAAAAAGGGGTTCCGGCAAAGCATCATGGCTACAGAGATGAGAAACGAAGACAAGGAGTGTCTTCTCATTACTTTCCATTCTTGCACTTATGCAGATATTGATGAGAAATCTATAGAAAAATAGACAGAGAATTGTCCTTGATGTCTAGTCAATCATCAAGTGCATCTACTATTGGTATTTGGTATATTGACAGCAGGGCCTCCAGTCACATGACTAGTATTAGACAATACTTTACAAATCTCACTGAAACAGGGTTAGATCTAGAAGTAGTACGAGGAGGCAACACCTCGGTCAAGGCTGTTGGACGAGGCACAGTATTTTTTCAAAGGGATTATGGAGAATTTATGAAGCTAAGGAATGTCTTGTACGTCCCTTGATTAAAGAAAAACTTGGTGTAAGTTTCTATGATCGAGGATATGGGATTTTGGGTGATGTTTCGAGATGCACATGTGCTCATACTGTTATGAATAAAGCATCAACATATATATAATAATAATAATAATAATAATAATAATAATAATAACAACAACAAACAATAATAATATAATAATATAAAATTTATTAGTGAAAAGGTTTAACTCTTTATGAAGAGTTGCATTGGACACCCTTTAAATAATTATATATACGAGAAAGTCTATCTTGTAAATAATCACTTATCACTTATTCATTTTACAGATTTACCCATTTATGGAGTTTTTATCCTATTTACGTTGGATTTTTCAGTAAGAACATTATTTTACTGTTCCACATACACCCTAAGGGATCTAACATAACTTCAATAGTGAAGATTGATGTTTAGAGTGGGAAACTATATAGGCTCAGTTTTCAGCTTCATCATGTTCTATCTCATGACAGTAGCAGTGATTGCGATGACTTATGTTAGTTGTAGCACAGAAGGATGGCCCACCTGTTGTTCGCCGAAAGCACGCTGTCAGCAGAAATATTTTGGACTGCTGTTTCCCAAGCGGGAAAGGTGTGTCTTTGGGTGCAAGCAAAGAGCCAGGTGCTGTCACCTAATCCCAGCTCCTTCGTTTAGGCTAACTCCTAACAAAGCCAAGGGGGGTGGTCCCTATTAGAAGAAAAACTATGGTTTTTAGCCTACGAAAGAAAAAACTAAATCTAGGAGTTAATATGAAATGGAGAAATTGCAAGAGAACTCTGCCAAGATTGTAACCGAGATTTGATAACAGAATAAAGTGACTTTGGAGGTCTATGTGTGGGTTATTTGCATGTGGTTTTCACCTTGCGATGTGATATTGTTTCTCAACCTTCTCTGTACTTTAATGAATGTTTGTTCAATTTTAGCTCATGAAGTCTATTAATCTAGCACGATAGGGTAGCCATTTAAAGTTTTAATTTGATTATCTATGCAATTTTCATTATATATTTGAAGTGGCCAGGAAGTAGTTAGTTATACTAGTGCCTTTCATTATCTATTTTGATTATTACATCCTAGCATTTGATCAGTTTATTTGTATTGAGTTGTATTGGTTTCAGGAATCGCCAGGAGAAGAGGGGTTGAAGTTCAACCGATTTCTCATCAAGGGTTTTCTAACTTCATACTTTCACCATGTAGGTTCTTCAGAGCATTTAAATCCGGCATCAAAAAACATACTTCTAGAAGGGGCTCTTCCTTACCTCTATTAGTCAAACTTTAAAAAATCTTTGCCTTTGGTTGTAATAACCCAACATCCTTCTTCTTCTTCTCTTTCTTTTCCCTCTAATCCATCTCTTCTTTCCCCCTTTTTGGTTTGCTTCCTTTGCCTTCATTTTTTTTGTCTTTTTACTCCTCTTTTTTCCTCTTTTTCTTATTGGCTTTTACCCTGTTTTTCCTTGCCTTTTTGTCCTATTTTTTTCCACTCTTTGCTACCTTCTTTCTCCTTTTATTTGCAGCCATACTTGCCTTTGTTTGGCTGTCTTGTTTGCCAAAATTTTGAAGCCAACTTTCCTCTTCGTTGCCTGCCCTCTTTCACACTTATTTTCAGCCCTTTGGGCACTTTTCTGGCACCCTTTTTGTCCTTTTTCAAGTCTCTTTTCCTCTCTGATTTGCATCCATTTTTCTTCCTACTTGGCTGCCCTGTTTTTGCTTTTTTTTTGCAGCCATCCAACTCTTTTGTTGGCTGCCCTATTTTTCCATCTATTCAGCTTTCCATTTTACTCTTTTCTTTGCATGCTTTTTCCCTAGTTTTGCTTCAAAAAACACTAAATTTTTGCATTTAAAAATAGTGATTTCGTACTTAGATTAATTTCAATATTTTTGCATCTAGATTAGTTTTGTTTGTTAACAATAATGTGTGCATGAGTGTTTGGCTTTCTTGTGCAGGTACCGAAGAAGTGAACCAGGAAAACAAAACTTGAAGAAATTGAAGAAAAATCCCAAAAAACCAAGAAGAAATCCTTTGTAAAAGCTATTAAAGCTTGTTTCAATCTTCTAGTTTTCCAAGTTCTTTTCGAAAGGGTTAAATTCCCAAAGTTGTAATTTATTAATAAAAAGGACTAGTGGGGTCAAGCCTCCCACGTTTTTCTTACTTCCCCTATTTGGGGGAAGTGTGGCTTGTGTGATTTTTTATCTTTGCTTAGCTTAGATTGTTTTAGACTTAGTTTTATTTTCACTAATTGCTAGTTTAATTTCATCGCATGCATGCCATTTATTTTCTTATATTTCTCGCTCTTTGATTAATAAAGTCTTAAAAGGAACCCAAAGCCTCTTGAACTTGTCATAAGACAAGTCAAGAGCACTTTTTGTCGGAGAGCACTTGCATTGCATTGGCATCATAGATTAGATAAGTCTCTTGAACTTATCATAAGACAAGTCAAGAGCACTTTCTGTCGGAGAGCACTTGCATTGCATTCATAGATTAGATAAGACTATTGAATCTCACCATAAGGTGGATCAAGAGCACTCTCTGTCGGAGAACTTTGTTAATAAAATTTACAACTCACTATCTCCATAAAATTGGAATTTACTTGTTTTTACAGTGTGTATGCTCTACCCAATCGGGATACCCAGAAGCACTGTAGCTATTTGATTCACAGATATAATTCCAACTGCCATCATAATAAAATTTACCACCCCGCATTTCGTGCAATATTCTGAGTGGCCAATCTCTTAGTGGGTACGCTGGGTAGCTCTCCTTGTTTTGTAGTAGTCGGAAAGTTATCGAACGCCTAACTGCAAACCGGATGTCCAACATGTGCTTGAATGGAGCCACTTAGAGTATTTTCGATTATATTTCCAAGTGGAAATTCTCCTCGACTAATTAACAAGATCATTCATAAAATGTACACTAAAATTTGACCAAGTACATTTGCAAAACGATCTCAAAAACATCAGATACTTAGATTTTCAGCATCCTGACTCCATTTTAGGCACCGGTCTGTTTATTCTTGCATCATCTTATTTGGGCCATTTGTCCATTTGTTTAAGTTATTTTATGCGTGGATGCCTTAATATCTGTCTCATTATTTATATAGTGTTTTGCAAATAGCAACGTGGATTGCGTAATTGGTCTTTTTTATGTATATCAAAACACCTAAACAATACTAATTCTCACAATTCATCTAAGAACACTTTAAAAAAAAAAGCCTTAGACAACCTTTTTAGGGACTAACCCCCTTGGCTTCGTTAGGAGTTAGCCTAAATAGAGAAGCTGGGATCAGGTGACAGCACTTAGCTCTTTGCTTGCCCCCAAGGCCACACTTTTCCCGCTTAGGGAAACAACAGCCCAAAAGATTTCTACTAACGGTGTGCATTCAGCAGACAACATCACCTACATCATCCAACATTGAGGATTTTGAGGGAGATTGTGACAGGTGTACCAGAGTTTAACAAAGAGCACAGTGAAGTGTGTAAAGGTTGTGCTCTTGGTAAGTATGTCAAGACTACTTTCCCTAGTAGTTACAATAGGTCAACAGGGGCTCTTGATCTGATACATTCAGACCTTTGTGGTTTGATGCGACTACATCACTGAAAGGTGATGAGTACTATGTAACCTTCATTAATGATTTCTCTAGGAAGACCTGGATCTATTTTTTGAAAAGCAAGGAATCGAAATAAGTCTTACAGAAGTTCAAAGAATTCAAAGCTCTGGTAGAAACCAGACAGGGAGGAGAATCAAAGTTTTACGATCAAATAATGGGGGTGAGTATACCTCTAAGGAGTTTGATGCTTTATGTGCTCAGGAAGGAGTCAAGAGACAATTGACTGTACCTTACACGCCTCAGCAGAATTGGGTGGCAGAGAGAAAGAACATGGCAATAGTTGGTGCAGCAAAATGTATATTGCATGATCAATGCTTTCTTTCTCTGGGAAAAGGCGTGTAACATGGTTGTGTATATTCAAAACATGAGTCCCCATAAAGTTTTGGGAAGTAAGACTCCTGAAGAAGCTTACTCACGGAAGAAGCCTGAAGTAGGGCACTTCAGGATATTTGGGTGTCTTACCTATTCTCATGTTCCTTCTAAGAAAAGGACAAAATTGGAACCCACGACAAAGAAGGGTATCTTTGTTGGGTATGACGAGATTTCAAAAGCCTACCACATATTTATTCCTGCAAGAAAACAGACAGTTGTGAGGCAGGATGTGAAATTTGAGGAGGACAAGGCCTTTAGGAAATCTCGTGAGTTGGACAAGGGGAAGAAGCAGGCTTCTACTCCTTAGGCGAATACGAGTCAGAGCACGACTACTCAGAGTTCATGGTCACAGGTTCTCAGGTGAAAGGTTCCTAAGGTACAGGTATTGGCTAAGGGGCAGAGCCATAGGGTGGTGGTCCTGTAGGTTCAGGTTCTCAGATTACAGGGTCTTGAGCGACTAGGTCTCAAACCACCGGAGCTACTACTTCTAGAACTTAGTCTCAAGCAGTGAATTGGGACGATGATGAGTTTTTCCCCCCTTGGGAAGTGACTTCAGGAAAGAGGAAGCCCAAGTGGCCTCAAGAAATCCTGAAGGAAGCTTAGTCAGTGGGAACTCCCAAGAGGGTTGCTAGAGAGAGTAAGGTACCAGAGAAATTTGGTAGCTATGTAGCTATGGTGAGTAGTATTAGTGAGTTCAAGCCATCATCTTAGGAGCAGGAAGCAGGCGAGCAAGTATGGAAAGATGCAATGGTGGAAGAGTATGCTTCCATCATGAAGAATGATGTCTGGGAAATTGTGTCGAGACCTGAAGGGAAGTTTGTAGCGACTTCCAAATGGCTCTATAAGATTAAATATGCTAGAAATGGCAGCATTGAGAAGTACAAAGCTAGGTTTGTGGCGAGAGGGTCCTCTCAAGTTGACGGGATTGATTATGATGAGACTTTCGCACTTGTTGCTAGATATATTTCAACCAGAGCTATTATGTCCATTGCTACTGAAATGGGATGGAAGATCCATCAGATGGATGTGAAGACAACATTTTTGATTTGAGTTATAGAAGAGAAAGTTTACATTGAGCAATCGATGGGTTTTGAAGTGCATGGGAGGGATTCTCATGTGTGCAAGATGAAGAAAGCCTTGTATGGTCTGAATCAAGCTCCAAGAGCTTGGTATTCAAGAATAGATGCCTACTTGCAGCAAATGGGGTCCCGAAAGAGCGATGTAGATCCCAATTTCTACTTCATAGTAGTCAAAGGTGATACTCTCATTCTAGTCTTGTATGTTGATAACTTGTTCATTACAGGAGCAGAGAAACTCGTAGCCAGCTGCAAGAAAGATCTTGCTTCAGATTTCGAGATGAAAGACATCAGATTAATGCACTATTTTTTGGGCATGGAGGTTTGGTAGGAGGATGGACATATTTTTCTTGGGCAAGGAAAATATGTTGTTGACATCTTGAAAAGGTTTTAGATGGAGGATTGCAGACCTATGAGCACATCTATGACTACCAACTGAAAGAAGTCGGTGACTTTTGAGGGAGAGTTGGTTGATCAAACCAAGTATCATCATTTGATAGGATCTCTGATGTATTTGGTTAACACTAGACTTGATTTGAGCTATGTAGTCAACACCTTGAGTCAATATATGGTGGAGCCCAAGAGAGCGCACTGGGTGGATGCAAAGCATGTGCTCAGGTACCTTAAATGTACTGTAGACTATGGATTGAACTATGAGAGGAGGGATGGAATAGAGTCGACTGGCCATACAGATCTTGATTGGGCAGGAAGTGTAGTGTACATAAAAAGTACGTCAGGCCGTTGTTTTAGCTTGGGTTTGATAGTTGTGTCATGTTTTAGCAGGAAACAAAAGTCGGTAGCATTGAGCTTAGCTGAGGAAGAATACATGGCAACCAGTCTATTTAGCTGCAAGGCTATTTGGTTTCGCAAGATGTTGGTGAGTTAATTTGATTCTTAGTTGGAGCCAACTATGATCTACTACGATAATAAGAGTTGCATGAAACTCACAGAGAATCGAGTATTTTATGATAGCTCCAAACATATTGAGATTAGATATCATTTCATCTATGATCATGTTCAAAAGGGAGCAATTAAGCTTCAATATTTGTCTACAGATGAATAGGTTGCAGATATTCTTACAAAGTCATTGGGGAAAAATAAGTTTGTATACTTCAGGGACAAAATGGGAGTTGTTCATAACACTTTCCTCGTTAAGAGGGAGTGTTGAAATATTAACGAGGAAAGATGCAAATGAGTAATTTTGCATGAAAGTGAAGTTATGGTTTTGGAACCCTAATTAGGTTTTGGTGACCTGATTTTTCAGTGACTTATAAAAGGAAGTTAGAAGGTACAGTTTTACTAAGATTTTAGGCAGAGAGGGAGAGAGTTCATCTTCACTAGATTATGGATCAGTGCTACACGAATCAAGAGAAGGGCGCATATTGTTGGAACAACTGGGGGCGCATTCCTTAGGAAGCAGAGAGAACAAATCTTCAGAGATTGAAGAGTTCTTTCTTCTGTACAGTACCAGAGGTGATTCACTGAGACTCTTCAGAGATTGAAGAGTAGTAGCAACAACAGCAGAGTGAGCAGTTGGTTAGGAGGACGTGAGTAGCATCACTAGCAGCACGTCACACATGTGGGTGACGTCAAGCATCTATTGGCACATGTGGGATGCTGAGAGGGCCGAGAGAGCTTAGGGTCCTTCATCAGTGACTGAGGAGAGGCCATCTGGGTTCAATCGGAGTCAAACCGAGTGCAGAACAGCTGGGATGTGTTTTAGAGGAAGAGAGGCGCAACTGGACTGTTGGGGGTCGTTTTCAAAGATTGAGGACATAGATCTTCTTCCGGAGCAAATTAGAGCAGAACAAAAGTGTTGTGAAAGCATTACTCAGAGGTTAGACAGAGAGTACAACTTCCAGAGACTGGAAGAGGTTGAGTTGAGATTTCCAGCATGTGGGTGTGTTGTTGGGGCGCATCTTTCAAGAGCAGTAGTTGTAGCTTCTACAGATCTAGGGATTTGGTCATTCAAGTTCATCTATTGTTTATCGAACTCATTTTGTACTTCTTATTCTATCTCATATTTCCTCTGGGTTCGCGAGAGAAGAAAGCCCCTTTGTAGCTGGTTTTTCCAAGTTGAGTTTCCAAGATAAATTCTGAGTCATTTGTGTGATTGTTGGTTTACGAGTTTTATGGATGTTCATGTGCTGCAAATTCTAATTTAGATAGAAGTGTTTCATCTGAATTAGTGAATATTGTAGCTGTGTTGAATATCTGAACTTCTCAAAGCGAGTGAGACCTTTGAGAAATTTTAATAAATAGTCATTCAATGGCTAAAAGCATTTATGTTACAAAGGAGGAACCTCATGTGATGGTGGAACATGAGGTACATTCAAACAAGAAGTAAGCCAAGCCCTTGTTCTTGTTCAGGGGAATTATGAGCTGCCTCATGGGGAGAGTCACAGAGTCTTGGAGGAGGCACATGATCTCACAACAGTTGGACCAGCCAATGATGGAAAAGATGCATTCGAGAGTTTGAAGGGTAAGAGTAGCAAAGAGGTAAGGTTTGTTCACAATTCTTCACCCCCTACTTTTACAGCCACATCAATTGGGGATGAAAATTGGGTGAAAGGTTTCTTTTTGTGGGTTCCACACGAGGAGTAGGAGGCTCCCACATTTCTTTGTAAGAAGTTGCATGGGCATCCATGGTTAGTTGATGATGCATTCTTATGTCATTTGAGCATGGTGAGTCCTAATGATATGCACTTTCATACCTTGTTGAAGCCACTCAATTTGATTTGGCCTTACATTCTAGAATTGCATTATTTTTGGGAGAGTTGCACAAAAAAGTTTTTTTGTAGTGGAGGTGATGATCTTCCACCAATGTATTCTAATTTTTCCATCCTTTATGATTATGTACTCTTCTTGTTGATCATGATGTCTAGAAGGATGCATAGGTTGTGGGATCCAAGCATTCTCTTGCCTAATGGTATGGGTTAGAGAGCACTCCTATTTGTTGGAGTGCAATACAAGCAATGGGATCCTAGCATTGCTTGGTTTCAACTCGATTGGAGCATTAGTTTGATTGTTGGTTTGAGAGAGAAAACCAACCTTAAGTTGTTCTAGTTCATCTTTACAACAGAGAGTGATGGTTTCCTCCATGGGAAACATATTTTTGCATGGACTTATGTTTTTCTTGCAAGGTGTTATGATGACTTCCATGTGATTCTTATGCATTGGATAGGAAAATATATATTGCACCTTGTATTCTTGAGGATCAATTGGGATCCAAGTATCATGCTTGGTTTCAATCATTTATGTTTTGGAGTTCATGAAGCAGCTTGCAAAAGTTGGTGGAAAAGTACACAAATGTTTCGTCATACATATCTTCACTTGCATGAGGTGAGAAGCCATTGGTTGGGTTCGGAGTTGGTCCATATTGCTTGAGGACTAGCAATATTGGGAGGGAGGACTTGTTCATGGCCTCAACCACTTGGCCATGTTCATGATAGTTTATCAAATTGGTGCTAAGGGATCAAATAATTGCCAAGCATGATGTCCAAGTTAATAATAATGCAAAATTAGATCCAAATGGACAAGGTGGGTCACATGAAGAGCAAATCCCCAATTCAAAGTTGGTAATCTTCCCATCTAAATAAATTATCATGGAGGAAAAATTCCTCTAACCTATTAGTTCCCTAGGTTGGGGTGTGTTATCACCTGCCTTGTAGTTGCCTGTGTGAGGTGGATCCAGGATGGATGGTAGAGGGGCAAGCAACTAAGGGGTGGAACCATGACTGCCTAAACTCCCAAATGGATGGTAGTCACACCAATCAAGGCAGCCTTCACTTTATGTTATCCTAGTCCAAGACAACAATGGGGGAGACCCAGATTTGCTCCCGATAGGAGAGATCGGACCTAGACACCAGAAAAAGATCAGATAGGGCTTCAGGATACTTAAGGTGCAAGGTGAATGGAAACCCTAGCTCTAGGGTTTAGGTACTAGCAACTAGTGAAGATGACCACTGTCTTGGGAAACATAATTGTGACAGGGTGAGCAAGAACAGAGTTGGGACTGTCTAGTACCAAGGAGACAGATTCAGTGAAAGATAGTTAACTTGAGCTATCAATGAGTGTTGGCAAAGGGAATGGGAGGAGAGCTTAAGGATAGCGCTAGCTAGGAAATTAGTGCCTTGTGTGTATTGGGCAATGGAGTCAGCAACAACCCAACATTTCAGTGAACCCACCTGGGATACACCTTGATCTATGAACCCAAAAAATAGTTAGTCCCGAAAAGCTAAGGTACAGGAAAACCAGCTCAATGGAAGGCTAGCGTTAGGGCTTGGAAAGACAGATTTGCAGTTCTAGGGTCACCTAGAGGCTAATAGCTCAGCGTTGAAGGAAAAATGAGGTTAGGGTGACCTGATCTACAAGCCCAAATCAGAAAATCAGTAGAAAAATTAGATCCGGACAAAGTCAAAATTTGATGAGGGGGTTAGGGGGTTGAAAACTGATTTTTCAGATCTAGGGAAAACTAGAAAGAACTAGTTCAGCATTGGGGGTGTTCTGAAATGCTTAAGCCCTGATCTATCAGACTATCTTGTCAGATTTCAAAAAAAGTCACTTCCGGAAAAGTCCAATTTTCAGTGAGGGCGTTAGGGCTGTTTTAGTCAAAAACTCAGATCTAGGTCAAATAGCCAAGAATTTGATAGCGTTGGGGTTGATTTGGACTGTGTGGGACCCGATCTATCCATCTGTGAAGTCAGAATTCGGAAAAAATCAAAACCCTAGCAGGTCAAATTTTCAGTGGGGGGTTATGCAGTTTTTTGGCAAAAATTCAGATCTAGGTCAAACCAACAAGAGTTTGATCAGCATTGCAGTTGATTTGGTGAAGGGGAGGCCCGATCTATGAAACCCAGAAATGGTTTGGCCAAAGATTGGACGATTCCCAGATTTATTGCTTTTTAGTATTTTAGGAGTTTTCAGAAAAATTTGAAGTAAAGCAAGGTACAATGGAATAAGATATGAAAAGAAGAGACTTGCCTGTTAGATCTTACCTGGAAAAGCTTGTAGAAGTCTTTAACAGTGATGATCTTAGCTATCTCGATCAATTCTAGAAGATCCTCGTGATTTCTATGGCATATGCAAGCTCCAAGCCACCAATGCGCCTCCTTCCCTGCATGAGCAAACGTCAACCATATCAGATTTTCTAATACAAGACAAAGAAATTGAATGCTGCAAGAAAGTAAAACGAAGTAATCATAGATCACAATGAAACTAATGAAAACCCCCTGATCCAAGACGAAGAAAACCGAGCGAGTTGAGGTCCCCCTACAAAAACGTTCTAGCCAAAACGCCCTCCTGTAGACAAAACAATGATAGCAAAAAATATAGATCTCACAAGAATTTCCACAATGCTAGGAAGCTGAAGATTTTCCAATCACCATTTGAGAACATCAGATGCAAAGCAGATCTAGAAAATTTCCACAAAAAAAGTCTTTCTATTATTCAGATCCAAGAGCCAAAGACCCCTTACAAATGAGAAGCTCTCTCTTTTAAATAGAAATGAGAGAACCCCAATCATAACCAAATCCTAACCACTTTCAAAATGAGAGGCTAAGATTAAAAGATGAAATGTTCTAATCAATGGTTGAGATGAGCTCAACATACAATACATGGATCAATATAACCATAATTTATCAAAGTGGACTAATCCACCCAAAAAAGGTAACCCACTCAACAAGAAATAAATGAAAGCACATGGTGGGTCCAAGGAGTGTTTGACTAACTCCCTCTGGGTGTCCCCATGGCACAATAAAATAATATAATAATTTAATTCTTTGACTTTTGTGCCTCCTTGAGGAAATCTGAGCCTCCCAAAAGAGCTCAAGAAGATAATATAAAAATGCCGAAAAATAGATGTGGGCCCAATCAGGAGCTGCAACTGCTGGAGAAGGTGTGGAGGACATCACTCTCATCATCATGACTCATCCCATGTCATTTCCTTGCCTCAATAGCCCAAATCGATTTCTTCAATAGCCAATTAATCATTTTTTAATCTGCCTCGGGAAACGTGATCCAGCCAAAACAACCTTCTAGGGTGCCTGCGTTGTCAAACTGAGCCCACCAGGCTCTCTGGGATGGGGGTACTATGGTACAAACAAGTGGCTGCACCCCCCTATGCCCATACAACGCCCTAGGAGATCCAACTGAAACATCTCCCTGCTCAAAAATATCAATCTGTGAAGAAAAACTGCATCAGAAAGGCAGAATGACCCTGATAACATCTGTAAGTGCTCGAAACTGGAAATAAACTGTCTCATTAGACTCAGAGAGTCCAAATCCATCTAAGGTGTATACTCATACCCCTCATAGGTCTCTATCTGATTATCAATCATATCCAATAAACAATATAACCATCTGTGAATAATCAGACACCAATAATAATTCAAACTATATCCATCTGCTGCAAGTGTTAAAAGGTTAAGACATGCTCTACAACTCATTCAAGTAACAATCACAACAAGTAGCATTCATTTCATTGGCGGTACATCAACCAATACATATATAAGGCTTTATTTATTATTACTCAGACTTAGACTTTCAAGACTATACTCACTTCATAGCTGTAGTCAATTTGCTAGTGAAGGGTGAAGGGTGGAAATGACAAGGCTAAGGCAAATGATGACTTCCTACTCAACATCATGACACTTTGGACAAGGAAAGGGAATACTCACTATAACCAATGGCAGACAAACAACAAGGAATGGCAGTGCCTCACAAATGGGTGAGTTGTTTAGAGAGTGCTTATTCAACTTAGGCATCATGTCTACATCAAGCTTGATCCAAGTTCATTAGGATCATCATTTTATTCCATGGCTTTTTTGGCCTATATGATCCTTTTGGGACTTCACCAATGCTTAAAAGCACAGCTAATCGCAGCTGTTATCCGGGACATATTTATTTTAACAAGGTCAGCAATTTTTGGATATAACATATTTTTAACCATTGCTTTTTTGGACCTTTTCTTATACTCTTCAAGGAGTATTTTAGCATTTCATTGCTCTTGCCCTTTTTACATATGTTAAGAAACACAGTTTTATAATTTTCATTTTTCATGGGCGCATATTCAATATTTTCAATATAGGTAGTACATGAGCTTTCAGTTTTAGCCAACAACATCTTCGTTCTGCACAGTGCCAAACATCGGGACAACCGACCAGAATGATTTAGGCATACTATCCAACTTACCAAAGGCAAGTTTTGTCACCAACTCAGAGCCAAGACACAATATAAACAGGGAGGCTTGTCCAACAAAAGTTCCAGCGGGGAAAAAGGTCCTCCATGCCATAAGTCAAGAAGTCAGTGGGGTTGAAAACTAAAATGGAAGGTAATGGATGGGTGAAGACAATGAATGATGGAGCCAACACTAGCAAGCCAAAACAATGGTGGGAATGACTACCTCTATTCTCCCTCAGGGTAAAACCAATGAGTATAGATCAAGAACTTCCAAGTCTAAGTAAGGACATCAATACATAGTACAAGATACAACCAAGTCCATATAATTATGACCGCTAGATCATGATACCACAAGTTAATACATGTCACAAAAATCAGTATAAGAGCAATAATAACCATAACACAATATGAAATGCTGAGTCATAACCATGCAATATAATCCATCTGAGATGCCATTTGTCCAATGAGAAAGAACTAACATAAAACTGGGCATCAATGACTGCTCTGAAAATGACATAAATGGCTACATCGGTCCTCAAATTTGAGTGTCCTAAGACTTAGTCCTGACATGGGAGAATACACTAGTCCACTAATATAATAATGATCCATCAAAACTACTCATCTCAGCATCTCATATGTAAGAGATCTGGCTGAGAAAAGTACTGTGTCTAAAAAATAGAATATGGTAGCCTGGCCACTATATATGTGATAACATCTAGCTCCAGCTGGGACAAGTGCTTTGCTGAAAAGAGCGCTTGATAACCTCAGAATCTCTGGTCCTCGCATTCTCGATCAATCGATCCAGCTCTGCAACCTCTACCAAGAATGTACCTGACTCCCTGCAACATGTCCAGAGCTATACCAAACTCACAGACCGGTTGTCAGAACAATATGTAGATAATATATAAAATACTGAAAATAAAGATGCATGAAACTGAAAAGCAGAAAATAAATCTAATCTATAACCATAACTTTCAATAAAACTTTGATTTTCTATTTTGCAGGATAACAAAATTACACTAAGAGTTTCAAAGACGAGCTTTAGGCAAAGATGCAAGGTTCTACACTACTGCCGGGAAAGGCTTATTCATGTCCTACCTACCCTACTCTAACCAATTTAGACAAGTGTTAGGTAAAATCATAAATCCAATGCAACCACTTGCTGAACAAATCTATTAGCTTTCTTTACAGTTAATGATACAACAAGTCAAAGATAGGTAGTAAGTAATGTGAATGAAAATCGAAGCTATTGTAACTTGTTGTTTGAAGATCAACGAAAGACATGGATAAAGAGAAATGAAATCATGCCAGGGATGAGATTGATTGTTGTAGACTTCTTCCATCCATAGATTGATATGATCATAAAATTTATGCAAGTTTAAATTTGATGAAAGAAAAGAATACGATACATAATTCATCCCTCTTAGGCCATCATTTTTTCCCTCATCTTTTTGGTCAGCATACTCAATGATGAAACAAAATAGGCACAAATTATAAATCTTTAAACCAGAAATTGAGATTAACCCCATTTTTTGTTTATAAAATGAGAAAATATGGAATTGGTCTTTATAGAGCTTTTCATTCACCCAATCAAAGAAATTAGCAAAGTTGAAAACATTATGCACCAAGGATGAAAGGAGATAAAATGCTTTACCATTGATCAGTTGGCACTTTCTAGAATATGTACTGCATGATACCATAGAGAAGGACATCAAGAGCTAGGATGGGAGGGTGGATTGACAAATTAAAACTTGATTTGTATCACCCAAAGGTGTTAACACCAATCTTGCATGTGATATGGGACATTTTCTAGAGAAATTGGCAAGATTGAAACTAACCTCCCAAGAACTAGACTCACTATGATTAATCTCCTCTACCAAATCACCTTGATCAAAAGTATGATGGGGAATAGTAGAAGCATTACAAGAATCATTCCTTGGAGGCTCTTGATGATTATTTGGACACAGATTTCAGTTCGACAAATGTGACAAAGAAGGTTCTAGGTCAATCTCGCTCACTAGTATATCATCATCATGTGGTTGTTCTTCTTGAGATTGTTCATTACATTCAACTGAGGATAAATGATCATCATCATTTATTTGATAAGGAAAAACATCAATATGTTCATTTCTATCCTTGCAAACTTGGTCTTCAACTACAATATGACCACATGATTGCTCTTCAACGGAAGTTTTATTAATTTCGACCTTTTCTTCTTTTGCAGTGATATGATCAAGGTCAGAATCCAGATTCGAATAGGTTGGATACTGACTGAAATTATCATCAATTAGGCAATGACTATTGAGTTTCTCTTTTAAAGGGTCTTTAATGATCTCACCAATGGAAGGCTCAACTATAGATGTTTCTTGATGGTGCATGTTTTGTTCCCTTCCACGGATCAGATCCAGGATTTGCTCTGTGACTGCTTCAGGTAATAATAACAGAGTATCTCGTATGATTTGATTGATATCCCTCTTAGTTTCATCATGAGGTTTTGAAACATTATTCTCGAAGTACTCTGTAACATTCTTATGGATTGTAGGCACGCTCATAATTTGGAACATATCAGGAAAGGAATGGTCCAATTGAGAAAGCACTTTGTCAATATATTGATTATCAATGGCATAATCATTTCTAGACTGACACTCTAAAATTTTATCAGTGTTCCTACTCCAACTATAAATTAACAAATCTTTGAACATGTCATACCCAGTGATGGATCCTGGTGCTAAATGATCAAACCATAGTTGAACATCCCCTTGCAAGGATTCTCCTAAGACTCGCATATAAACATCTTCATTGTTTGCACCTCTAGATTCCATGTAATCCCATAGAATATCCATATGACTTTCAATAGATATATCCTTATTTCCATTGAACTGGGGCATCCTCCTAGTGTAATTGTTTGGCATAGGATGAGGTGCCCCCGATATTTAAGAAAAGTCAAAAGGAGACTGTCTGTCTTGTTTTTTCATAGCTCGGGTTACGTGGCTATAAGGATTTGACTGGGACTTACTTCTAGGTTCATGTCGACTTACAGGTCCACTCGGGATGTTTGGGAAATCTTTGTTGCATGGATGAAGAAGTTGGTGGGTATCATAAAGATTGTGATAACTAGATTCATACCCTTAGTCATGCTCGAGATCATCCTCATACCCGTAGTCTGACCTCCATCTATCCCTTTCGTTTATTTGTCTTGTATTTTCAATCATGTTTTTGGTTACTTCCTTCATGTGCCTTAGAAATACATCTGAATTCATTATGATTTATGGAATGCTCTAAGAACTTAAGATTAATATGTTGGGTATGATCCTCAGTGGAGTTGCCAGTTGAACCACACAAGTAATTCACCAAAAAAAGATATGTCGTAGGGAAAGGTGAGGTATGTTGAACCAAGGTAGGCCTCTACCTCCCCAGCAACAACGCCAAAATGTTATCACCCGCCTTGTAGTTGCCTATGTGAGGTGGATCCAGGATGGATGGTAGAGGGGCAAGCAACTAAGGGGTGGAACCGCGACTGCCTAAACTCCCAAATGGATGGTTGTCACGCCAATCAAGGCAGCCTTCAATTTATGTTATCCTAGTCCAAGACAACAATGGGGGAGACCCAGATCTGCTCCCGACAGGAGAAATCGGACCTAGACACCAGAAAAAGATCAGATGGGGCTTCAGGATACTTAAGGTGCAAGGTGAATGGAAACCCTAGCTCTAGGGTTTAGGTACTAGCAACTGGTGAAGATGACCACTGTCTTGGGAAACGTAACTGTGACAGGGTGAGCAAGAACAGAGTTGGGACTGTCTAGTACCAAGGAGACAGATTCAGTGAAAGATAGTTGACTTGAGCTATCAATGAGTGTTGGCAAAGGGAATGGGAGGAGAGCTTAAGGATAGTGCTAGCTAGGAAATCGGTGCCTTATGTGTATTGGGCAATGGAGTCAACAACAATCCAACGTTTCAGTGAACCCACCTGGGATACACCTTGATCTATGAACCCAAAAAATAGTTAGTCCGGAAAAGCTAAGGGACAGGAAAACCAGCTCAATGGAAGGCTAGCGTTAGGGCTTGGCAAGATAGATTTGCAGTTCTAGGGTCACCTGGAGGCTAATAGCTCAACGTTGAAGGAGAAATGAGGTTAGGGTGACCTGATCTACAAGCCCAAATTAGAAAATCAGTAGAAAAATCAGATCCAGACAAAGTCAAAATTTGATGAGGAGGCTAGGGGGAGTTCTGCACAGTGCCAAACATCAGGACAACTGACCAGAATGATTTAGGCATACTATCCAACTTACCAAAGGCAAGTTTTGTCACCAACTCAGAGCCGAGACACAATATAAACAGGGAGGCTTGTCCAACAAAAGTTCTAGCGGGGAAAAGATCCCCCATGCCATAAGTCAAGAAGTCAGTCGGGTTGAAAACTAAAATGGAAGGTAATGGATGGGTGAAGACAATGAATGATGGAGCCAACACTAGCAAGCCAAAACAATGGTGGGAATGACTACCTCTATTCTCCCTAAGGAGGGTAAAACCAATGAGTATAGATCAAGAACTTCCAAGTCTAAGTAAGGACATCAATACATAGTACAAGATACAACCAAGTCCATATAATTATGACCGCCAGATCATGATACCACAAGTTAATACATGTCACAAAAATCAGTATAAGAGCAATAATAACCATAACACAATATAAAATGCTGAGTCATAACCATGCAATATAATCCATTTGAGACACCATCTGTCCAATGAGAAAGAACTGACATAAAACTGGGCATCAATGGCTGCTCTGAAAATGACATAAATGGCTACATCGGTCCTCAAATCTGAGTGTCTTGAGACTCAGTCTTGACATGGGAGAGTACACTAGTCCACTAATATAATAATGATCCATCAAAATTGCTCATCTCAGCATCTCATATGTAAGAGTTCTGGCTGAAAAAAGTACTGTGTCTGAAAAATAGAATATGGTAGCCTGGCTACTATATATGTGATAACAGGGTGGAAGCATAAAAAATTGGAATAAAGGAGATACAAGAAGCAAAATGACCTTAGACATACAAATTCACATTAAATGGGCCAAATAAACAATAATAAAGAGGAAAATGAGGTGGCATTGGATCATGAGGGCACATAAGAGGTTGTGGGACCCACAAGTGGCAAGATTCCCCACTACACTTGGCATCATTCTCACACAAATTTGAGTCCAAGGTGGAGGGTAACGTACTTGGGGGAGATGAAGAGGCAATATTCATGGAAAGAATCTAGGAAGTTCGAATTGGAGTGGAAGAGTAACTCCCAAGGAAGAGGAAGAAGCATTGTGAAACTTGTAGCTAGATTCCATGGCATCTATGACAACAATGATGAAGGAATCTAGGACAAATATGACAAATTCAGACCTAATTGCAGACCTATGAGGCTATGACACATCTGACATATCAGGGCTGAAAATAGCCACCAAGAGGGCGCATAGAGGTAGTTATTGTTAGCCAAGATTCCCAAGTCGAATTAGGGAAAGAGGAGTGTAAGAATGAGGAGGACAAGTGTCTCATGAAGGAATCAATCACTAACTCAAGTTGGGTGAGTGTCTTGGAGGGAAATTCGACCTCATGAGTCCATGCAAAGTTAATAAAAGAGGAGAGTGAGCAAGGAGAGGAGCTTTCGGTCATTCTACGTTTGCACTCTTGGAGAGCTGAGCTTGTCCTTGCACGGTGGATGTTCATCCTTTTTGAACCAATTTTGAAGGTGAAAGATCCCTGTCCAAGTTGGTTGGAGGAGAGGCCATTCAGACCTCTTATCAGAGCTCAAAGGATGTGTTAAATGCAGGCTCAAACCTTTCTTCAGTTCGAATTCATCTAATAGAACTTATTCTACTTTCTCTTCTCACATTCTCTTCTCAATGTTAATGGTTCTAGTGTGGATGGCACACTAATGGTTGCATAAAACTTGTGGAGGATAATTTTGTGATTCCATTGATGTATTATGAGATGTATGTCACTATATTGAGCAGAATATTTGAGCTATAGCTTGAAATCCCATGCATACCATGTAAAAACTTACAAGCAAACTACTTGTTCGAGCTAGTTTCCCTCATACTTTCTTGTGAACATTTTGGAAAAGTTATGCATATGTTTTGTATCAGAATTTCTTTGAAGTTTTTCCTCTGTTCAAGCAGTCCATAATGTATTGTACATGACCAATTTAATATATGAAAGCCCCTTGGGCATTTGAATAAAGTTTATGCAACAATTTTCATGTCTATTTTCTGCATTATTCAAGCAATATTAATGTGTCACAATTCTCTGTTTGATCAGGCGCAATATCCATTTATTGACTATGGTAAATGCTTCATTTTGGTTGTTAATGAGGTCCTTTATCCATGCCCAGCCTCTGTTAAGAAATTAGGGAAGCTCATACAGTGTTTGGGAAGCCAAAAAGAAATGACTAGTGATGGTTTCAACACCGAATTCACTAGTATTTTTCCCTTTCTTTCCCCCATGATTAATGCAAGTTATAAATACCTCTTGCAATTGTCTTAGTGTCTAGTAGATGCATTAGGATGTCATAAAGACCCCTCAAGTTATTCCAAATAGAATTTGAAAGCTTTGGGAGGATTTGGGACTGTTTGGGTGTCAGTAGTTCAAAGTTTGAAATCGACCAAAATTGAGCAAACTTGAATAGCGTGTCAAAAGGAGTTTTATGATTCAACCATTGAGTGTTGAGGTCTGTTAGGATGTGTTAAAAACTTAAATGCAGTGTTCCATGGAAACTCGCCCCCCAAGGTCGGGGGCTCGCCCCCCTCGCTCCCCACGCCCCGGGGGCTTGGGGGCTCCTCCAGAAACGTTTCCTCACGCCCCCAACAAAGCAAAACTTCCGGAAACCCAGGAGGGGGCGCGCCTCCTAGCTCTGAACGTCGCCCCGCTTGTGGGGGGCGCCCACATGCCCCTCCTCGAAGAAGGGGGGCTCCCACACGACCCCCCACGATTTTTACATTTTTTTTAAATTCGAAATTAAAAAAAAACAAAACAAAAAACATAAATCAAAAAGTAAAACCTAAATGATGCTTACCTTCGTCGTGACTCATTCATTTCCACTTCCGTGACTGAGTGAGGCTGCCGCGTGACTGATCGGAGGCTGCTGTGAGTGAATGGAGGTTGCCCCGTGACTGCTGTGACTGAAGGGGAGTTTGCAGCAACCGTCGAGCCGGAGTTACTTGTTACTATGTTAGTTAAAGTTTTACTGTTGACTCTAAATATTGATCAGTGATCACTAATGACCGAGTCTTTGACTCTTTCCTATGGCTATTTTAAATTTTTGACTCTTTGAGCAATCTTAGTTTAGTAATTTAGTATTGTCTATTGATGTTTCACTGTTTCAGTCTCTATTTCTATTTCAAACTTAGTATTTAAAATGCATGCTATATATTATATCATTGATTCAAGTTTTCAATTAGAATGGCTGAGATTTAAATATCAAATTTGAAATATGAATATCAAGATTGAAAGGACAAATTGTACAATTTGAAAATGTTCATGATGAATCAATAATCAATGAATCATTGAATTGTCACTTGTGTAAGTTTGTAACATGTTTGTTAGATTATCATTAAATTGCTAGTTTTTAAATTTTAATTTACATTGTTAGGATTTATGATATTTATTATCTAGCATTTATAATTTTTATTTTTTTATAATTTATATATATTTTTATAATTTTTATGACCTCGATGCCCCCCCGCCCCCTGCCCCCCTCGAATTTCCCTAGAATTTGGGGGTAGTCTCCACATGCCCCCACTGTGCGTTTCCCCGCTCCCACGCTCCCGCGTCCTGGAAACTTGGGGGAACATTGCTTAAATCCCATAGAGTCCTTCCATAAGAAGTTTGGAAAGGTCTGGAGGTGTTTGGGACAAGACAAGAAAGACTAGTTTCCTAGTTTTCCTAGTTTTGAAACTAGACAGAATACGGAAGGAGGATGTATGTGAAGTGCTTGTTAAAAGTCCTCAGGCACACAATGTTAAGCAGCCACATATATCATCTTGTCAAGCCAATTAGAAGCTCCATATCACTCTCCTAGAGCTGCCTCAGTTGTCTCATAACCATAGAATCAGTGTGAAATTCATTGTCAATGAGGGTTTTGAGAAAGAAAGCTTCCATTGTCTAAAGTTTTAAGGCTCTCTTGAAATCTTTTGTGATAGTATGCCTAATCTATCCAAAAGGGGACATCACTTCTATCTCCATGAGTTTTGCAAACTCTAGTCAGAATCGTACTGTCCCAACTCCTCTGACTGCACGAACACATTCCTCGTCAGTTTCAACATAATAACCTGGACCTGCTTTTGTGATACTGACAAATATGCCCCACACTTCTGTCATATGTCGAGTTGACCCACTATCAACTATCCATGTATTTGCATTCTAATAACTAGGGCTACCCATGCTTGAGTGAATAGAGACAAGCAAGAATTCCTTCTCAAATTTTGTTGCAAGGTCATCCATTGTAGCTGAAGCTACTACATGGTCTTTCTTTTCCTTCTTTCTATTTGGACAATGTGCAACATAATGACCATACTGGTTACATGCAAAACAACAGACTTTACTCAAGTCCTTTTGGGCCTTCTTCTTGCCTTTGGCTTTAGCTGCAAGGGCCATGTTCTCATCAACACCATTTTCTGTCTGAACTTTACTTTGAGACCCTTCCTGGATCTCTTCTTGAGTAAAGTCATTCCATAGTCTATTCCAGTCTGGAAGCTTTTCTCGTCCCACCTCACACTTAACAAAGACTTCCCATTCCTTGGTGAACCCTTTTAGCGCTATCCTCACCAACTCGGAATCGGCAACAACCTCACCTAGTGTTGCTAATTCATCTTTTACCTGAGCCACTTGGTCAGATAAGATGCCACATTATCCTCTTTTGTCATCTTCACACTATGCAACTTATTTCTGAGGGCCATCTTCTTGTTTTCATTCTTTGCCTCGTAAGGACTTTTAAATGTGTCCCACATATCTTTAGCTTTCTTTTTCTCAGCCAGAAGTGGGATTGGATGATCTTTCACTCCATCTAGAATGATCCTCTGTGCCTTAGCCTCATTCACTTCATGAATATCAAGGTCATCAAGATCAATGGGTTTTGTCACTATAGTGTTAACAAAACGCCAAATCTTGTTCTCCTTGAGAACAACAATAATTCTGACTTTCCATTGTAAATAGTTGGACACCCCGTCCAACCTGTGTTCATATCTAATGGAAGTCATCCTTTCTCAACCTTTCAACAAGCGAACACAACAAGCCCCAACAAGCCCTAACTGTTCTTACTATCTCAGCAAGATAGAAGCAATATGTCCACAATTCTTTCAGAACTCCCGCTCTGATACCATGAAGAAATTTGATAAAAACTAACAACTGTTTTGTCGGAGATTTTATCAAACACTTAGGCTCAACTCTGATTTATTCTTCACTGAGTTCATTAATCAAAAAATGATAATACTGTCCCACAGATCTGAACTTGAAAATAAATACCAAGAACCTATAGTCAGATGTACTGAAAAGAAAGATAGACATAAATAATTTTAGGGCCAAACCCAGGGCAAAAACCCCCACGGGGGAAAACCCCAGAATTTTTTTTTATTAATTAAGAGCAATTCTGAGATTTCATACAACTCAGAAATTTTCTCTTTCCACCATACAAATCAGAGATGCAACAATACATAGTACTTATCTCTCAATCTGTCAAAATCTAGGAGATTTTTCCCACATGCCAGTCTAAACTGTATGGATTCTGAAGATTTACCGACTGATTCTTCCTCGGGATCTGTCTCAGATTTGAGCAGAGTACGAACTGTACTAACTGTTCCATTCACCTCGAAAATTGTGCCTCTGCTTGCTGCCTTGAAAACTGAGCCAAAATGCTGCTGTATGGATAGTGAATCTGCTGTACGAACAGGGAATCTGATGGCTGTACAGATTTTCTCTCTGCTGCAAGTTGTCATGGAAATCATGCCAATGATTTGACTTGGAGAATTGCTCTCTCTCAACTCAGAAACCAAACTCAGATTTCTTTCTCTCTCATCTTTTTCTCAATTAATGTCTTTCTCTTCCCCTAGATGTCTTTTATACTTTATCTTCCTTTTCCCTAACCCTAACTTCCCTAACCACCTTTTCAATGGCTAGGATTAAATGAATCTGAGGGATTACATTTAATGCTCTTATTACATACTTTAATAATTAAATGCACTTTAGGGTACCCCAACTTAAACACACAGTTCATAAAGTATAAAAGTCACTTTAAAAATATAAAAACTCATTACATCAAAAAAGTACATCTAGGAAACATAACTTTTTTCCCTGGCATGATAGACATCAAAACATGAAAAGGACATCCCGAGTTATTTTTTAACAACCCGACCCCAATAAGCCAAAAAAAAAACTATTCTAAAGCATGAAATGCTGAGAAACAGAACCAAAAAAACATTTCAGGAGAGGTGCATTTTAAAACCAACTGTGAAAAAAATCTGTTTTTCTCACATCAAAGAGTACTTTTTTCTCAGAAAATTTCATCCCATTTTCGGAAACTGATAACTTGACACCTCTCCTTTTTCATGAGGTTTTCTTTGGAAGTCTAGTGTCTACCCCAAGCTTCTCCACAGTCATTCCCATTTCCAGAAAACTATTTTTTACCATTTGTTCTTGCTTTTGATACTTTAGGAGCAGATTGCTTTTAAGCTTTATATTGCCTCATCTTGGCCCTCAATTATTTTAATTCTTTGTGCCCAGTTATTCTAAGTTATGCACGTATCTTCTTGTAATTGCAAGCAAATATGTGCTTGTGGAGCAACTTTTTCACCTATGTGCAATTACTTTCACATGGAATGATGAACTTCTGCTTGCAATGACGAGGCATTATGCAAATTCTGGGTTCTAAAAGCAAGATAATTTTCTTTTTTCTTCAGAATAAAGGATGATAGACTGTGGTATAATCTGGTGATAATTATGCTTGATGTTGCTATTTTGAGATATATGATTTTTTGAATTTCATGATAGTCCTTTAGCTAGCCAGATGGATGGGGATAAGACATGAAGTTGCAAGCTCCATGTTTACTCTAAAACTAAGAAAAAGGATACTTTCCTGCACATGATTTGTGTCCCATTGGGTATGTTAACAAACATATATTGACAAAGGAAAGAATGAAGAATGTGAAGTAATGCCCCTGTTGTACATGACTGCTATGACTAAGAAACAGCAGTGTTCCACGGGGACGCGTCCCGCAGGGTCGGGGACGCGTTTGCACGTTTCCTGCGTCCCGGGGACTTGGGGACTCCTGGGCGAAACTTTCCCTCCCCAACCATGCCCCTGTGAATTTTTTTTTATTATTTTCCCATTATTTTCACATTTTACAATTCCTACTTGGTACTACTTAGAAAATAAACTGATATATTTAGTATTTACATTGCACAATCATTAATATACATGAAATAAATTATTATTTTTGATATTTTATTTTATTTTTATAATTTTAGAGACGTCCCCACGTCCCCCCCGAATATCCCTAAATTTGGGGGTGGTCTCCACGCGTCCCGAATGTGCGTTTCCCCGCTCCCGCGTCCCCCCTTCCCGAAAACTTGGGGGAACATTGAGAAACAGCTGCACATCGGCAGGAATATGAAGTAATTAAAGGGCCTGGTTATTCTGAATGATGACAAGAATGGGTTGCATGGGAGTTTTGGCTAGCCATATAGCTTCCAGTATAAGTGTGGGCATTGTCTACTTTGTGCCTTGTAGGCAACAGTGGTGTTATCACTTGAAACTGTCCGGTTCCAAGGTAACTGGAAATAGCACACTGTCACCATGTACACTTTCCCTACACTTTGGGTTAGTGTTTTCTAACCACATGGTGAATACCTAGATGACTTTAGGAGTCAAACTGTGATGCAAGAAACAATCAGTAACCCTCATATGAAACGTACACAGCTCACTACCCTAAACAATTCTGTGCACGAAATTGAAAACGAAGCAAGTAATAAATGACTCTGACTTGATAAATGCACAGAAAATGATGCAATAATTATCTGTGATTAAAAGGACTAAATTTAATGCAATTATTTGATGAAAAATGCATCAGTATAACCACAAAACAGAATTTACAGCAAGCTGTAAATTACTGTTTAGAGGCTGAAAATTGCATAAAAACCAATGTAGAAAATTACTATGAAGTTGGGCATGCAACCCGATGCAATAATAATGATGAAAACATGCTTATCTAAGTACAAAAACAGAAATTACAGTGAAGTTTTTATTTTTTTAATCTATGGAAATCTACAAAAACATAAAAATTGTTTTTCTATGTTTCTGCAATAAAAGTAAAATTACAGAAAGAGAATCTTGC
This sequence comes from Pseudotsuga menziesii, assembly GCA_001517045.1. Lineage (NCBI taxonomy): Eukaryota > Viridiplantae > Streptophyta > Pinopsida > Pinales > Pinaceae > Pseudotsuga > Pseudotsuga menziesii. Next base: position 652,388 of record LPNX010355714.1, on the reverse strand, counting down.
TGGATTTTATCTAAAGCAGAATTGAAATGACCTATCTGTCTACTTGAATATGCCGAAGATGCATGTTATCCAATGTTTTGATTGTGAAAGTTCGTTGTAAATCAGAAACAATGAGCATTGAATTAAGTAAATCAATGCCTTTTAATGGAGTCAAAGAGATAAGAAGAGGAGAAAGTAAACCAGGCGGAAGATAATCCGATGCCTATTTGCTCAAATCCTATCAAGATCAAGATCAATAACACATGAAATACTAAGAAAATATAATTTTCTCACAAAAATATCATATAGTAGTCACCATGAAAAACTGACTTTATTATCAAAGGTTGTAGAATGAACAAAGTTATAACAAGTTTGGACAGCATTACTCCGAAGGTACATATCAGCTCTGCTGAATGGGACAGTACTAGTCACGACCCGACATAACTAATCACCACTACAGATACTCCATGCTAGATATCAATCTCAATCTTTCTGGGAAGAAGAAGCAAAGGAGAAGTGGTAAAACACCAACTCACCAGCCCAAATCTCACGAAAGTAAGTCATATCTTCCTCTTCGATGTGTTGTACAATATAAGGAAGAATGAGAAAATAAGAATATAGGTGAGATAGAAAATAGGAGGTAAAAATAGTAATCTCCAAAATTCAAATATAGCACTCCTTTTTTGAGTGAATATAGCATGTGTATGAAGAAACTACCCCTCCAAAATATCACCTTCCTAAAATATTAACCACCCCTAAGAGAAACTACACTTGTATATGGCTAATTTCTTCTTTTAATGCACTTTTTTCATGCCTAAAATAGACCCTACGAATTTTATGAGGGAATCCCCTAAAATTAAGCCTTAAATTATGAGATAAGTGAAGATGAAAAATAGTATGATGAGCTAGCTAATCTTAGAAAGGCCAAGCATTCCTCTTATAAGGTCACGCAAAATCCTCTCAGTGCTCAACGCTATCCAAAAATAGCCAATATCTCCACATGGGCCCATCGAGCTCAATACAGACCTTGCCAAATGCAACCTGTCCCTGAAAATTCAAAGTGCTTGGAATTTCCTTCAAACCAAACACTGATGTTGTATGCCACACTGGGTCCCCAAATGTCAAGCCACCTACTGAAAATAGCATGTTACTGAAAATAGCCTTGTTGTCCGCCGATTGCACACCAGCAGCAGAAATCTAATGAAAGTTGTCTCCTCACTTGAGAAAGTGGGAGAGGTGTGACCTTGGGGGCAAGCACAGAGCTAGGTACTGTCACCTACTCTTAGCTCCTCCGTTTAGGCTAACTCCTAATGAAGCCAAGGGGGGTACTCCCTACAAAAGAGTTTTCTAAGGCTCTTAAGGTTGTTAAAGTGTTTTAAGGTTACGGATGCGGATGGGTGTTGTTTAGGAGTTATTGTAATTAGAAGTGTTTATTTATTATGAGTTCGACACATAAAACAAAGCAATCCACGTTGCTAGCAAGAGATTAAAAGATAAGAAATAATTTAAGACTTCATAAATGTGCATTCACAGATAGAAATTAAAGAGGCCACAGACAATTGATCCCAATATAACAATTATGCGGATTAAAAGACCAATGCCTTATGGAGTCAAAATACTGAAAATGCTTAAAGGAATTAAAAGCAAGTCTTGAAATAAAACTATTGAATATTAGGTTGTGCAAGTGCTCTTGGTATATTTTTAAGGATTTTAACTTTTAAGTGATCTTGCTTATGGTGTCTGGAAATACCTTCAGTGGCTCCGTTCAAAGACATGACGGACCTGTCTGGAATCACAGCTAGGTGTTCAATAACTTAACCAACTGTGTCCAGATTGGGTTGCTTGGCGCCCACACTTGGAATTTTCCCACTACCTGAGTATTTTATCGAGACAACGCCGGTGCGTTGGTTATGGGGTAAAATTTTAATTAAATTGTTATTGCGGTCTTAGCAAGTCCGTTCACCGTTCTGAGTACAAGCCCGACTTGAAAGTCGGCAGAGCATACTAGGTGAAGGATATCAACGAAATAAGTTAATTAGAGGGGTGTGTGTTGAAAGTTTTATTAAGTTAATTAATTAAACTCTCCGACAGAGAGCGCTCTTGACCTTGTCTTAGGATAGAGGTTCAAGAGTCTTATCTAATCTAGATGCCTAATGCAAGGATAATGCAAGACTAGTGATGCTCTCCGATAGAGAGTGCTCTTGACTTGTGTTTCTGCAAGTTCAAGAATCTTACTTATTGATTAACTTGATTAAACAATATGATGCACGGAAGTAAAGTGAAAAGACAACTCTCCGATAGAGAGCACTCTTGATCTACAAAGTGAGATTCAAGAGATTTCTACTTTAAACAGTTGAATTACTTATGACAGGTACCAAAAACTTAAAAGATGAAGTAATCAACTTATTCAATGAATCAAATGTGCTAATCTAACAATTAATATTTTAAGAAAAATGATGCAAGTATCATAAGCAAAAGTACATCTAATCTAAGCATATAAAAAGATGAAAACAACACAAACCTCCCCAAATGGGGGAGGATGAGAGTGGGACTTAAAAACCCCACTCAAACAAAGATATTTTTATTAAGATTATACAACTTGCCTTTAGGAATTCAACCTTTGAAAGGACTTTTGAAGGAAAGCATGAAACTTTTTATTATTTAACCTTATGTAAAAAAGGAGAGTGATTTACTTTTTATTCAAAACCCTTCTTCGAACTTGCAAAAAGGGGGAAAAGAAGATGATGGAGAAGAGCAAAAGAACAAGGCAAAAGAAGGCTGAAACAAAGGAAAAAGAAGGGGAAGAAGGGAGGAAGATAAACAGGAAATTAAAGGCAAGACAATGGAAGAATAGGGCAGCGAACTAGATGACCAATGAGCTGCAAAAAATAATAAAAACGGGGCAGCGAAAGAGGAAGAAGATGGCTGTCATAAAAATGCAAAAACAAGGCAGCGAAGAAAACAATCGAAGAGCTGCAAAAATGGTGAAAACAGGGCAGCGAAGAAAAGTAAGATATCCATGAACATGTACTTTAGATTAACACTCGGATTTATCAGGTCAATCCAGTGTTAATAAGTGGATATAGTCATCAAACTTATTTGTTGCTTGCATAGACATGCACATAGATTAATACTATAACAAATTGTCTCTTCTTTGTGTTTGTATTTCAGGCATGGAAAAGAGTGTTTAACATGAAATAACTTCTCTGATATCCAGAATTCCTATTGGTGATATTGCCTTACTGTTGCCCCTTGCACCATTGCTCAACTACTATTGTATTTTTTCATTGCCCTCGCCTTAGCTTTACTGGAATTTTTCATTATCGTCATTAATTTTTTGTACATTGTGGCAACCTGCTTCATCATATTTTATATCTAATTTCAGCATCTTAAATTTAGTTTAGAGCATTTTTATTTCACTTCTAAGTTAAACTCCAGAAGATTAAGCTACTCAGTCGTATAGGAGTATGGCACTGAATTTATGCTTGCTTGTTTTGTTGAAAAGTGTAAAGTTCCCTTATAGAAAACAACAAACCACTAGGGAAGTAGTTTGCACTGTAGAACTGATCACAAGTGCTAACATTGAAGACCTATAGTCTAGATCCTATTTAGTATTGATCCAAAGCTTTCACTTTGATCAGTCATTGGCTTGATCTGTCCTTTCCAACAATCAAATTGTGCTCATTTCTGAGTCACAATTGAAAAGTTATGGCCTTATTTATAAAAGGGTCTCCCACAAGGCCGTTAATCCTTAATGAAGTGCAGGTATGGGAGATTGACCTGCCTGCAATCAATGCAGGCTGCTCTATTTATGAGAGAGCCAACCTTGTATGAGAATATCTGTGTGGACTAGTATATGTACTAATGAAAAGTTTCTCATTTTCACACACATTCTTATAACAATATCCCTTCTTTTAAGGAAGAATTAACAGCATCAATAGCAGGTGGAATTTATCTTCTTATCACAGTCGTCCTCATTTATTAGTATAGTCGCCTATGAATAGATGATATCAGCTGTATGTTTTGCTGATTTGTTTGGAAAGATTTTTGTTAATGATTGATTTTCACTCCTTTGGAAGTATTTATGGCACCTCTGTTCTTGAGGAATTTATGAAAATAAATTGGAGGTTATAACTTATGGCTTATGTTCTATTTGATAATTTTAATAAATGATTATTAATGAGATTTGGTATGAATAGTTATTAACTTTGTGATATCTCCTGCTTATGCCTCAGTATTGTCCTTAGAAGAGATGATTGATGAATACACTAGAAATGCCTATGTATTTTTCCCATGCCGTGGGTGATGTATTGTGTTTTCCAAAGATGTGTATTGTTCCTGCATGGGTCAAATTGGGCAGGTGTTTATGATATGGTCATGTGATTTTATTATCTCTGGTACCTGCAGATTTGAAAGATTTTGTATGCTTACGAAGCTTTGTTTTTGGACTTAAATGGATGGATGGAAAGCATTTTTGTCTGATTGTTACAAAGCAAAACTAAATTCAATCATTGGCAGGATATACAATAGGAAAGACAAGCTTGCACGTGAATCCCGTGTCACCCATGGTGGACGTGAAGCTCGTACATCTGATGGAGAAAGTACGCTATTGTAAGAAAAGAGTATTTAACAGGATCCTCTAGCCTTAGTGAAGACCACACAGCTTTCCTGCTAGGAGCTTTCTCAGTTTTGGAGTGCAAAATTGCTAGAGAGGATTATGGGACACCCACATGCCCAAAGAGAGCATAATTGTGGAGGTGTTCCCTGCCTATGAGTTTTGAAATCTTCGAACAAAGAAGATAGTGGTTTGTATGTTCAATGCAGTGAGTCTACCATAATTCAGCTTCAAACCGACAGTAAATTGAGCCTTTTGACATTGTTTTATCAAAGTGTTCAAAATTCAAATGGATGGATAAGTAGTTTAATGTTTAAATGTACCATCAAGGTTTAGCTGCAAAGCCTCCAAAATGTTGTTCTGAAATTTTCATGTTTTGCTGAGCAAAGGCTTTCTGCAAAATCTTGTGTGTTTAGCAGCCTTACACGTTCTTAATATTAGATCTTAGAATTTCTTTACTTTTTAAATGTAATACTATCCTTTACAGGCTTTTCTTATTTGAAGTCTTGTAAGTCTATTTTTTAAATATTTTAATTAATTTGTTATCCCATGAAGAACCTACAGGCTTCTCCGCAATAGTTCTTGGTTGAGTAAATTTGTCAAAGAAAATAGTTGTATTTACTGAGCAGCTATTATTATCGGCACAGCATTTTGTTTGTCATCATGGTCCTGTTCAAATGTTATATAATTTAAAAGAACTTTTGGTCTCTAGAGTCTAATGGTAATTATATACAGTGAATATGTGATTCTTGAGTTGACTTGTCATTTACAAAGGGATTAATGTGTTTATTAATAAAGAAAGACAGTATAATCACTGTATCTTGAGGGTATTTTGTTGTGGACAGAACTTACAATAGTTTTTGTTTGTAATGGATCTAATAAGCTGGGTAATAGAGAACTGTTATCTATTCAAATTGACTGTTTGAGAAAGTTTATCAGTTCTATCAATTTTTTCATGTTGACTCAATTCTCTACCATCAATGCATTAGCTTGGCTTCCCTTTTGCAACTAACTATAGTTGCAGTTTATTTTTAGTCCACTTTAGTTGATGCTTCCTGTGGCTGCAGTTTTCTCTGCCTGTTGCAGATCTGACTGGATCAAGTTTGTATCATCTTTGTGAAGGTTCCTACTTTTGAAAAGAGACAGAAATAGAGGCAAGCTCATTGAAGATTGTAAATTGGAAGTTGGAATATTGATTTCTTGACATTAACAGCTTATGGTGCTAAGCCCTAGTTAGCTTCATCATTGAGATTTAGATTTCCTAAACACATGTACAGTTTGGATGAGTTTGTAAATGAAGCTGTTTTATCCATTCTTGCAATTTTGGAGGTATGTAACTGCTTAACCTCCTCTACCTGCCATCTTGGCTCTCACTGCTGAAATGCACATGGTTTTCTCTTAGAGTTGCCCAATCTTGGGAAAACGTTTAAGAGCCAGTATTCCTGTCAAAATACATTCTACAAGCAATAATAAATTCCATAGATACTGTAGTCTGTGGCTAAACAAATGGGGATGGTAGTAGGCGCATTATATTTTGATCTTCTTTTTCTTTTTTGAAGGGAAGAAGAGGAGCAACCAGTCCTAAGAGCTATGAAACCATGGTGCATGAACCTGCTCATTGTGATTAATTCTGTTTATTGTTTATGAATGTATATTGATCTATTTTATTGCTAATTCTAAAATAAACATATTTATTGGATCTGTTGTCATGAGACTGCCTTGGCAGGAAATAAAAATAGTTAAAGAAAAGATACTTTACTTTAAGAGGCACATTGAGAATTTATTTATCCTTTAATAGTATGATACATGCTATGCTAAAGCAATATGCATCTCACTGTTTACAATCTGTTACCATGAAAGAGCCTAAGGAGATTACTGCCTACCATGTCCAGACTCTGAAATCTTCTGGAAACAACAAAGCAACTAGGGCACTAGCTGGTAACACCCCTTGACGGTTTAGTAAATGGGGGTGCAGTTAAGTTGCAAAAGTTAGANATATATATATATATATATATATATATATTTCGCAGCCTTGTATACAAGTCATGCTTTTTATACTGCAGTCTTGTCATTTGGGTGTCGCATTCCAAGTTGGCTATCTCTCACAGTTGGTTTTGTGTCATAGGGGGGTTTTTGCAGTTTGTTTTTTCTGTCAAATTAACATTTAATGCATGGTAATAACTACTTTTAGTTAAGTGGAGTAGTGACTTTAATGGCGCCTTATCATAAATGACCAAAAATATTTCAGCATGTGAGGGGATTAGTTGTCGCCTTTCCTAATTTATTGCAGGTCAATTCAAAATAACTACCCATGTGATTGATCGATCTGCCACATGCATATATCTAGTGCACCTTTAAATGAGAGTGAGTTGTTTCATTGTAATAAACCGTAAAGTGTATTGAGCAAGCTAGTCATTTGCATCCACCTATTCTATGTCTAAGTTTTCGCCATGGAGATATGTGTATCATGCTCTGTCAATATTCTAGGTTCTACTCTAGAAATCCCATCTATGACATGACCAATCGTTGAGGAGACACGAGAGGTTGTGTTACGACCAGTCCCTGTGAATCCACCAAGAAAGAAATGCACAACTGGTTGGGTAGTTCTTTTGGAGCAAAGATTTAAAGCAACATGTTGTCCGTCGAATGCACACCGTCAGCAAAAATATTTTGGACTGTTGTTTCCCTAAGCGAGAAACCCGTCGCCTTGGGGGCAAGCAAAAAGCCAAGTGTTGTCACCTAATTCCAACTCCTCTGTTTAGGCTAACTCCTAACGAAGCCAAGGGGGGTAGTCCCTAAAAGGGTTGTCTAAGGCTCTTAAAAAGTTTTTTAATGACTCTTAGATGGAAGATGAGAATTAATGTTGTCTATGAGTTTTGATATACACAAAAAAGAGACCAATTTATGCAATCCACGTTGCTATTTGCAAAACACAATATGAATAATAAGACATATATTAAGGAATCCATGCATAAATAACTTAGAAATAAATTGACAAATGGTCCAAACAAGATGATGCAAGAATAAACATACTAGTGCCTTAAATGGAGTCAAAGTGCTGGGGATGCTGAAAATATAAGTCGTTGATGTTTGTGAGATCGTTTTGCAAATGTCTCTTGGTAAATTCTATTATGGTTCTATTTGGAGTTAAGCATGAAAAATTAATAAGTTACAGTGTTTATGGGTATCCCGTATGGGTAGAGCATACACACTATAAAATGGTAAATTCCAATTTTAAAGATTAAATGTGAGTTGCAAACTTTATTAACAATCACAACCCTCCGACAGAGAGCGCTCTTGATCCACCTTATGGTGAGATTCAAGAGTCTTATCTAATTCTAGTATGATCATGCAATACAAGTGCTTTTGACTTATCTTATGACAGGTTCAAGAGGCTTATCTAATCCTACTATGGTCATGCAATGCAAGTGCTCTTCGATAGAGAGTGTTCTTGACTTGTCTTATGACAAGCTCAAGAGTCTTTGTGTTCTTTTTAGAAATAAAAAGGCACATAAAACAAAAAGTATGCAAGTCAAGATTGAAACTAGCAATTAGTGGAAACCAAACCATATCTAGCATGCACTCTAATCTACGTAATGAAAAGATAAGGCACACTTCCCCAAATAGGGGAAGTAAAAAAAGTGTGAGAAGCTTAACCCCACTAGTTTTTTATTATTAATGATTACAGCAAGATGGATTTCAACCCTTGGAAAGAAAGCAAGAAAGAAAACTAAAGAAAGAAGCCTTAATGGCTTTTACAAGGATGCAAATTATGTTTGATGTTTTTCTTCTTGGTTTTTGCGATTCCTTAAATTTTCAAGTCCTTGGTTCGCTTTACCTCTTCGATATTTGCACAAAACAAACAAGTACTCATGCACTCATTATTTGTTAGACAAAAACAAAAAAAATCTAAGTGCAAAAAATAATAAATTTAGTGTTTTTTGAAGCAAAACTAGGAAAAGTACATGCAACGAAAAGAGTAAAAAAGAAAGCTAAAAGATGGAAAAACAGGGCATCCAACAAAAGAGTTAGATGGCTGCAACAAAATGAAGAAAAGGGGCAGCGAAGTAGTCAGAAAGATGGTTGCAAATCAGAAAGGAAAAGAGGCTTGAAAAATGACAAAAAAAAAGCTGAATAAAGGGCCCAAAAAGGCTGAAAATGGGTGTGAAAGAGGGCAGCCAACTAAGAGGAAAGTTGGCTGCAAATTTTTGGCAAATAGGACAGCCAAACAAATGCAAGTATGGCTGCAAATAAAAGGAGAAAGAGGGTAACAACGAGTGGAGAAAAAAAGAGCAAAAAAACAAGAAAAAACATGGTGAAAACATGTAAAACAAAGAGGGAAAAAGATGAGCAAAAAGGCCAAAGAGTGAGGGAAAAAGAAGCAAATTGAAAAGAGGAAAGAAGAGATGGATAAAGAGGACAAATATAAAGAAGAAGAATAAGGATGTGTGGATCTTATAACCAAGGAAAATATTTTTTTAAATTTAATTAAGAGAAGTTAAAAAAAAACCATTTTTAGCCGTATGTTTTGAAGCCCGATTAAGCACTCTGAGGAACCTGCATGGTGAAAGTATGAAGTTAAGAGTTATTGATGAGAAATCGGTTGAACTTCAACCCCTCCTCCCTTGGTGATTCCTAAAACCAAAACAACTCAATACAAGTAAAAGTGATCAAATGTTAGGATGCAATAATCAAAATAAATATTGAAAGGCACTGGTATAACTGACAACTTTCTGCCTAGTTCAAATATATAATGAAAATTACATAGATTATCAAATTAAGACTTTAAATGACTATCCTACCGTGCTAGATTCATAGCCTTCATGAGCTAACATTGATCAAACATTTACTAAAATAAAGAGAAGGTTGAGAACAATATCACCTCGCAAGATGAAAACCACATACAAAAAGCCCATGCATAGACTTCCAAAGTCACTCTATTCCGTTGATCAAATGTTGGTTACAATCTTGGCAGAGTGTTTGCAAATTTTCTATATGCAAATGAGAAGAAGAGAATTTTATTTATACAAAAAATAGAGAAAGAGAGGCCTTAAAACCCTAAATTAGGACTCGACATTAGAAGAGCACACTACGGTGATTGAATGAGCTCGGCAATATGATTTTGAGTTAAACTGCAAGATTTGGAAGGTAGGAGTGGGGAGGTGGCCTCCACCTAGGCAAGGCGTCTCCACTCTCCAACCTAAGATTATCCACCCTCCAATAAGATGCCCCCACATGGAAAACGTCACCCTAAGGAGAGGAGGCGCAAGCATGAAGACGTACATGATGGCAATCAAGTGAATGCTAAATTGAAGCTGAGATTGGGTGCAGACTGAGTAGAGACTGAGTTGCATTGATGAGGAGGGGTTGAAGTGGCTCATCCCCCCTCGTAATGATCATCGGTCCAATAAATAACCCACACCTCAACCCAAATCGAGTTTTAGGTGGGAGTGGGTGAATTTCTAATTGAGAGTTACCTGTCGGAGCTCCGAAACTGAACCGAATGTAATTGATGTTGAGTGGAGAAAAAGAGAGCAAAAAAACAAGGAAAAACATGGTGAAAACAGGTAAAACAAAGAGGGAAAAAGAGGAGAAAAAAGGAAAAAGAGTGAGGGCAAAAGAAGCAAACTGAAAAGAGGAAAAAAAGATGGATAAAGAGGACAAAGAGAGAGAAGAAGAATAACGATGTGTGGATCTTATAACCAAGGAAAATATTTTTTTAAGTTTGATTAAGAGAGGTAAAAAAGAGCCCCTTTTTAGCTGTATGTTTTGAAGCCGGATTAAGCACTCTGAAGAACCTGCATGGTGAAAGTATGAAGTTAAGAGCTCTTGATGAGAAATCGGTTGAACTTCAACCCCTCCTCCTTTGGTGATTCCTAAAACCAAAACAACTCAATACAAGTAAAAGTGATCAAATGCTAGGATGTAATAATCAAAATAAATATTGAAAGGCACTGGTATAACTGACTACTTCCTCCACTTCAAATATATAATGAAAATTGCATAGATAATCAAATTAACTCTTTAAATGACTACCCTGTCATGCTAGATTCATAGCCTTCATGAGTTACCATTGATCAAACATTTATTAAAATAAAGAGAAGGTTGAGAACAATATCACCTCGCATGATGAAAACCACAGACAAAAGGCCCACACATGACCTCCAAAGTCACTTTATTCCGTTTATCAAATGTTGGTTACAATCTTGGCAGAGTTCTCTTGCAAACTATCCATATGCAAATGGGAAGAAGAGACTCTTATATATACAAAACATAGAGAAAGATGGGGCTTAAAAACCTAAATCGGAATTCAGCATCAGAAGAGCACACTATGGTGATTAGATGAGCTCGACAATATGATTTTGAGTTAAACTGCAAGATCTAGAAGGTAGGAGTGAGGAGATGGCCTCCACCTAGGCAAGGCGCCCCCACTCTCCAACCTAGGATTCTTCACCCTACAATAAAATTCCCCCACATGGAAAAACGTCACCCTAAGGAGAGGAGGTGCAAGCATGAAGAGGAACACGATGGCAATCAAGTGAATGCTGAACTGAAGTTGAGGCTAGGTGCAGACTAAATAGAGACTAACTTGCATTGATGAGGGGGGTTTGAGGTGGATCATCCACCCTCGTAATGATCATCGGTCCAATAAATAACCCACACCTCAACCCATATCGAGTTTTAGGTGGGAGTGGATGAATTTCTGATTGAGAGTTAACTGTCGGAGCTATGAAACTAAACTGAATGTGATTGATGCTGATTGGAATCATCATAAATGGCCTGTGTCGAGCTAATTAGATTTTTATTTTATTCAATTTAGCCTTTTTTGGAGATATTTTGATTTTCTCCAATTTATTTTAATTAATATTTCTCATTTTTGGGGGTTTTTGAGAAAATGTTAATTTCAAGGCCAAATAAGAGTCTGAAACTTAGGATAAGTGTGTCCAGGGGTTAAATGAGTGTTTTGGCTTAGAAAATAAGTGTGTATTTGCCAAAATCCCACCTCGGACCACTGAATTATTACAAACTGAAAATTTTGAACTAAACCATGGTCAAAATGGTTTAATTAATTGAAATTTTTATTAATTCTCTATAGTCAAAAAATAAAAATTAAAAAACTCAACGCCATCGGTAAAAAAAAATTGACAATTTTTTTAAGCATCTTAGGGCATAGGAATGACCATATAACATATCAATAGTGTCTAGTAGGTTCATATTTACTAGTTGGACTCTAATAACCCCCTAAGGCCCAAATTTCAAAATCAAGAATTCCAGTTTTGGAGGAAGCGGGAGAAAAAACTCATCGATTATAATTGGCTATAGGCAAAGCATAATTGCTAGTTGGACTCTAATAACCCTCCAAGGCCCAAATTTCAAAATCGAAAATTCCAGTTTTGGAGGAAGCGAGAGAAAAACTCATCGATTATACTTGACTATAGGCAAAGCATAATCGACAAGGGAAAAAACTACCTGGAATACCTTAGTTGAAATCTACGTCTTAGGAGATCGAGCCACTCAAAACCTCTACTAGCACACTTTATTACAAAAACCCCATGGGGCATGGTCATTTTAGCATAAAAATAAAAATTACTAGCCAAAATCGGCTAGGCAAAACATTCTGAACTTTTGCTATGCTGGATATGAGCAATTACCATGTTCATCAAATGACAGCTCAACGGGAGATTCAACTATGGTACAAAATAGTTGGTAACACCACCCATGATGTTGAAGCTTTTGGGTCTGGTTTCGTTGCCATACTAATATGATATATTCCACCCAAGAAGGATTATGCTCCACATATAGTCATTTGAAAGAATGCCAAATATACACTGGTAAATCCATCCATTGCAAAGGGAGTTCATATGGCGGCAAACATTATGGATAATTTGAAGAAATTGACATTTTCTAATCATGACGTGAGGAAGTTCCCTGAACTTCACATGTCGAAGTATATGAAATCAGTGCAACTGGTGGAAGGTGGGCCTATTCAGTTGGTACTCATAGACCAGGCCCATGGTTTAGAAAAGTCGAGCATTCTATCGTTGTTGAGCATGCCCCATTTTGGTTGACCTGTTGAAATTAACGCATGCGTGAAGTAGTTGATGGTTTGTTTCCTTGGAGGGTGTATGTGGTTAAATACAAGAATTAATGTCGATGTCGACGTCATAGCTTCTATTGCAGGCTTACCCAAGGAAGGGGTGGATCCAACACCATTCTTTGTTGGCAAGGAACAAGACAAAATTAGTATTGCTTGGATCAAGGATAAGTATGATCTCACGTGAGATAAGCAGGGGTTCGACATAGCCTTCATGAATGATCAATTTGTTATATTTTCAACGAAGGTTTGGTTGAGTAAGCTACTATGAAAAAATGCGACTGAACTAGCACATTACTAGTACTATCATTGCGGCTTGCAATGCATTGCAGGAGTGCAAATGAATTGGGAAACATTCCTAGTTAATGAATTATTAGATGACGCCATTAATGCACATGAATGAGGTACACCTTTTACTTATTCGTGGTTGCTTATCTTCCTTTTTGTTGTCATGTGGGTCGAGCCACCGAATTACCAGGGCATGGAAATGGATGTCCTGTGTTGAGGAGTACGATATCAAAACCTATGGTTTGATGAGAATCGATGACGACAATAGGAGACCATAATTCAATTTTATGTGCATACTGAGGAATTAAGGTATCACATTGGGAGCCAATCAAGGATTATTGATGTGACTCTCTAGTGGTAGAGGAACATCATTAATTTTACTGTAGGGGCCCACTATCTATATCTATAACCAAGGAAAGATCCCCAACATTAGTGGTTAACCATTGCATTCCAGCTATCGGAGGAGGAAATTGATATAATAGTTTAGGATTGGGCGAAATAATGGAAGTAGCCTATTGCATATGATTTATTATCTACTAAAACTGAATCATGAGAGGAAGATACATTAGGGACCCCTCTAGGAAGCTCACAAGAATAAGATAACCCGCATAGCTCTCACCACAATAGTGATGAAGAGTCAAGCACTACCCCAACAGATCTAGATATGGGGTTGAAGAAAAAAAACGTCTGCGATAGAGAGAACGAGCAAGAAGAAGCAGAAGGCAGTGAGGGACTCCACTTCTGTTAGGTAGATTGATGACGACTATAACCTATTGACAGATCGAATGGTTGAAATTGGTGATGAAACGAGGTAGAAGATTGATAACCAACATACTGATCTGTTTAAAGGAGTCAATGACTTGCTTCAAACTATTTGCAAGGTTGTGAAGGAAGTTAGAGTTACGATTAGTACTAGGCCATCCTAGTCGCAGGAAGTTGGCCCATCTAAAGATCGTCTGGTTGAGCTACCAGTGTCTCAGCAGCAACGTAAAACCCGGATAGTGTCCAAAACCCTTGATTTGGGCATGATACAGCTTAACAATATTGTCCAGGATATTGGTTATGTTGGGGTACATATGTCTATGCTACCCGTGTTCATGTTGCACAACATTCAGTAGGATGCAGTTGAATAAATCAAGGCCCGGGAACATGCGCTGTGCAAGAAATTGAAGCAGACAAAGAACAATATTTCACCACTACAAATAAAACTGAAGGATAAAGAGAAGAAGCACATAGGTGGCACCAGGATAGACAGTGACTTCAGCAAGCTACTGTTATTACCTATCAAGAAGTTCCCGAGGTTGAGGTTGCAACCGAAATGCTTGTTGAAGCATGTGTATTTAAATTGGGGGAAGTTGCTAATGGATTTCACCAGAAGATTGCAAAGTTAGAGGCCAAGCTTGTTCCCAGTACACCTCTTGAAGTATTGGTTGAGCAAAGAAAGGTGATTGAAGAGGAAATGAGGAACATTCAACAGGATGATGTGCTTTGTGCCAAGATGTATGAGTAGGTGTCCCATGCATGGGAGGCCTTGATGGATGATATTGAGCTGCATGAAATATCAGGGACACTTCATACAACATATTCAAGTCCGATCGATCTACGACACTCATTGAAAACATTGTCACTAGTCGAGAAGATGGGTAAGGATGATGAGCTTAAACTATTGCAGCAACAGTTCTCTAGACTCTGAACACAGCAGCAAAGAAGAATTGATTGTGTCGCAAAGCTTTGCATTGAAGTAGAGTAGGTAACGCCTACTATTCACCAAGTTCAAGTTGAATTTAAGAAAGTTGTGGATACAAATGTGGTGGATGTTTCAGATAATCTCAGTTATGAAATTCTTGCGAGAATTTCTAGGTTAAGGAGGATGCTCAGTGACATACAGAGGATGTAACGAAAATATTTTAGGATTTTCAAGCTAAGATGAACACGACAAAAGTTTATTTTTGAGGTGGCTTGGGATGAGCCACATGTGAGTGTTGAGGGCCTATTGGTCCTAGGTAAAAATTAAACAAGGTTTGGTTCTAAGAGGAAAAACCTGGTCATAGTGTGAATAGGGTTGTGACAGAGCACAGGTCAAAATGATCGATTCCTATAATTTTGGCAGGTTTTTTGGAAAAGTAATTGCATTGATAAATTCATATGGGAAAGTTGGTGAGTTAGTTAGAATGGTTGTCCACTTTTTGGTAGTGGGAACAGGATTTAAATGCAACCAATACATTCTATAAAATGTAAAGGGTATGAATTTATGGGGAGTCAGTTTTGTGAGTTCGGTTCCATCCTATTTAGTTTCCTTTAGTTTAGAAGGTTGAGTTCTGTGTTGTTCTATTTAGTTGAGTTTTGTATGGAGAACAATAGATGTTTATGAGAGTAGTCTATAATGTCAGCAGACTGTGTGCATTGTATGAAATAAATGAATAAAAGTCGAGGAAGTATTGTTGATATGGAGGTTATGTGCGTAAACTAAATTTAATGGAGATTATGGAGAGATGTCTGTAGGCTATGTGCATAGAACAAAGCATTCAAGACCCAACTCTTGCTAATTAATGAACGCTTTTGTGGTTTTTACTGTATGGGTTTCCACGTTAAACTTCATGTGTTTAATGGTGCATCATAATTGTGTGAATGTTTTATCCTGTGTATTGTTGCAACTCATAATAACATGCTAGTTTTTTATTAAATGATTGAATCGACAAGGCTTAATAGATCTTATGGATATGTTGTGAGTCTGTGCATGGTTTGTAACACTATGTTGGTAATTATGTGTGATGACTTGTCTATCGATGCTTAACATGAGAATATCCCCTTTACCAGTTCAAAAACTTGATTCTTGAACCTCCTTTAGGTATCTCATGTGAGACTTCACTTGTTTCGCAGGTGTTGTCTATGGGTTAAACCTTTCTGGGCCGGTACCTTTGGGATTTGTTAGATGTTGAACCTGGGACAGTTGAAGATAAAATCAACAAGGATTAAGAATATTTTTGCACTTTTAAATATCTAGGATACAAATTTTGGGGTTGTACTTCAATGGCCAAGAAAACATAATGCATCTTATGTTTGTGGATGGCATCTTCATTTTTGTGTTCTAATATGTTTTTAGATGTCAATGTTTGGAGGAAAATTGAACACTATTTTGTAGATCAATTGGTGTATAAATCAACAACCATAAATATTCACCATATATCTTTTAGATTCAGTTGGCACAAAGAGACTTCTGGAGAAGATATTTCCCATTTGAATGTCATACAATGGAAGAGGGTATCCCCTATTTAGGATTCATCCTCAATCTTAATATATATGGAAAACATGATTGGCTATGTTTTATTTCTAAGGCGGACGTCAAAATTTTTCTATGTTGCAATAAGTGGATTTCAAGAGGTGGTAGATTGGTTGTGATTAATTCAATTACGGAAGCCATCCTGGTATATTGTTAGTTGTTAGCACCTATTCCTAAATCTGCCTTCAATTGCATTTGCAAAATATGTTTTAGATCTTGTGGAAAAACAATAAGGACTGCCAAGGATTCCACTTGGTTAGCTATAAATACTAAACTTCTCCCAAATCATCAAGAGGTACTAGCTCCAAAATACCTATGTAACTTCCATGTCAATAAGGTACTAGCTCCAAAATACCTATGTAACTTTATAACTAAAGAAAGCTTCTGGAAGGATATTCTTATTGCAAAATATACAACTCTAGACTTTGTGATTGATACGATGAGAAAAAGGGTAAACAAATATCATTCAATTTCTAATCAAAGGAAATCTCTCTTAAATTATTTTATGCACTCACTCCATTTTTATCTTGGAAAGTCGAAAGTGGGAAATTTGTTTGCGTGGGGTGGATGCAACGATGGGGAGTTAGGGCAGAGATCAACTTTCGTTGGAAATAGTCATGCATGACCTTCATGTTATCAACAAAGTAACTTTGGATAGACTTGGTAGGCAAACAAAGACTACACATTGTAATCATGGATGGTTATCAACAAAGGGTCTTGGATTAAGGGAGTACTTGAAGGAAGCTTGAGATAGTTACTATATTATGCTTTGTCAGGCCCAAATCCATTTGACTGATGAACCTGATGAAACAAAATGGAGTTTCAAATTGGAAGGAGGAAACAACATGACTAATCTTGGATATGTCTTGGTTTTCTCTCTGAATCTAGTAAATCCCAAATGGTGGTGGAGTAAATTGTAGAAGATTTAAACTCCACAAAAATTCATTTTACACTTCTAATAAATTTTTACTAGTCATGCATTAACTTAAGAAAGGTTACAAAAGCTCAATTTCAAAGGTCTGGTTATGTGTCTTTTATGCAAGAATGATAACGAAACAATGGGTCATCTATTTGTAAACTATGAATTTTCTAGAGAGGTTTAGCATGAAGCTCAGATGCATTTAAAAGTATCATATCTATGGATGGGACAATCAGTGGACATGTGTTTCATACAATATTTCGCAACTCCAAATATTTTTCCATTTAGAGCTCTAGCTATGATAATTTCATGGGGTGTATGGATTGCAAGGAACATAGTTTTTTTTAGGGTCAAATCATTTCATATCCCAAAAGAAATTGGCCCATTCCATATAATATATTTAAGTGCTATGCATTACCTTAGAAGCATTTTTAAAGCAATCGAATTTGAAAAAAGATGAAGCGATAACATACGATCCACATGGAGTGATATCAAAACAAATGAAAGAAAATAAAAATGTAGCATATGAACCAATGCCCAGGCTTGATTTAGTAAGTATTGCCAACAAAGACAGTTGGGAGGAGGTTGGACATATTTTGAAGCAAACAACAGAGTCAAGCAATCTTGAACAGACAGTGGGACAAAAAAAATGGATTGATGAGATGGAAATAGATGAGGAATACCAAACCCTAAATATAAAAGGAAGAAGAGTGATCTTGCAAATGAATCTAAGGCATTAGCCTTGAGAGAAAATCAAATTGAAGTATCCAAGGAAATTGGATAAATAGAAAGGCCAGTAGTGCTGCTAGGTAAAACACCAACTAGAATGATTCCTTATCCATATTTGGAGTTCAAATTGCCTCAAAAATAAAAAGAAATAACTCCAATTGGGCCAATTTTAATGCAAACCTACCTACAATCAATATACAAGGAAATAAGGTAAGGAAGTGTACAACAAGTAAATGAAGATAGGTTGCAGGAAATGCCTGCGAATAAAATACTTTTAATAGTTTTACATATTGGTATTGATACTTTCAGATACTTAGTGATCGAGCCCACGGTACCAAATCCTACAAGCTTGAAATATTACAGAACCATAGAACATGTTTTGGATTAGTCTTTGTCTAGTAAGCTAAACAAGGTAGATTTCTTCAAACAATACAGTGACATGATATGTGCAAAAGTGGTTAAAGTCACCAAAACATGTGGAAATTAATCCCAAGATTAGATCAATTGAACTCACAAAAATTACTTGAAAACATGCATAGATCCACTCAAATTAGAGACTAAAATTGGTGCGTAACACATACTTGCATTCAATAAGTTTACATCAACCAACCTTATAAAATAATAGGCTATCCAAATATATAATTACATCATAGATTTGAATGCCTAAGGGGGCAAGTTGAATCCTCACAAAAGAAGGCTTACTAAAAGTAAAACAATTTGCCTAGGTGCATAGAACACTTTCCAAACCAGTCAAGGAGGTCACAAATTGGATGAATGAGGTGTATCGGCTAATAAGTGGTGGAAATTCAATATACTCAGGATTTCCTCTTAATCCTAACTTATGTGAAATATCATAAATATATCAAATATATAGTGCCTATCAACAAGTCTTAGTCACCCTTTACATACTGCTTGTCCATACAAAACCAGGAAAGGGGCAAAACCACAAGGGGAAAATCCTCTCTTAAACATGGACATGAATTTTTTTTGTGAAATCTTGTCTTCAATCAGTCTTCACCATGTGATCATCTATCCCAAGTAGTGATTTGAGATCACTGAATGTCTTCTCAGATAATTCATTTGTGAAGATGTCTGCAACTTACTCAGATAATGCGCAATAGTGCAAAGGAATGACCTCATCATGCACAAGCCCTCTGATGTAGTGCATATGGATCTCTATGTGTTTGGTTTACTGCTTATGTACTGTGTTTGTTTATATTCTAATAGTACTTTGGTTTCCACAATAAATTACTGTGGAAGTGTCATATTCAATTTGAAACTCTCCAAGTATACCTTGAAACCACAAACATAGAGTAGTTGCATTCACAATTCCTCTGTATTCTGCCTATATAGAAGAAAGTGCAATGGCACTTTGATTTTTACTTGACCAGTTGATTGGTCCATTTTCAATAATAAACACATATATAGAAGTTTATTTTGTATTAGTGTTATCACCTTCTCAATCAGAGTCCATAAAACCAGCTAACTCTAGGTCAAATTTTGCAACATAGTGAATCCCATGTGTCTTTGTTCCTTACAAAAAGTGAAACATTCTCTTTTCTACCCTCAAATGGATGTCATGTGGCTGATCCATGTGTCTATATGCCACACTCATTGCATAAGAAATACCAGGTCCAATGTGAGTCAAACAGATCATACAACCAACTAGCTACCTATGCGATGTGTTGTTTACCAAAGGAGTTGTTTTGCTTCTTCAAGCTTAAATTTTGAGAGGAAAGGAGTCTTGCTTGGCTTGCAATCCTTCATGTTGAAATTTTTTAACAAGTCTAAACCATACTTGGACTGGTGTACATTAATTCCAAGGAATGATTGAGAAATCTCAAGCCCCAAAAATTGGCTCAATAATCTCAAATCAGTCATGGAGAAGGCATGGTTCAATGCATCCTTCAAGGAGGCAATTTATTTCATTGAATTTTCTATTATCAAAAGGTAATCCACATAAAAAAAATAATAATGTTGAACCATGAATCAACTTCAAATAGACATTTGTATAAGACTTGCATCTACTAAAGTTCTGTGATAGCAGAAAGCCATCAATCTTGGCATACCAAGCTCTGGGAGATTGTTTTAGCCCATATAGTGATTTATTCAACCTACACATAAGAGATGGATTATGAAAAAAACCTTCTATCTGCTGTATATATATCCCTTCTTTGAGATCTCCATGTATAAATTCACTCTTCACATCCATGTTATGTACCTCCCATTGCTTGGAAGCCGCAATGGGCAAAACTATTCTTATAGAATCCATCTTTGCCATTGGTGCATAGGTATAATTATAGTCAATTCCTTGGACTTGGGAGAATCCCTTGGACACTAAAATTTCCTTATACTTCATAGGAGATCCATCAACAACAAAATTTATCTTAAATACTCATTTGCACTTGACTAGCTTTCTCCCTGATGGAAGATTGCCTAGTTCCCGTGTCTCATTCTTTTGGAGAAAATGGTATTCCTCTTCCATGGATGTTTTCCATATTGGATCTTCCAATGTTTATTCATATGTTTTTGGATCTGATTCAACCTTCATATAACACTTCTCAGCAAAGCATGGGTCCTAACAGAAAGGGCACTCTCGAATCTAGATCTAGTTCTTCTAGGATACTAGAATTCCCAACTAGTTCCCTAGTTGCTTGAATGGTATTTTATGACCACTTTGGTATTGTAGGAGTGTTGGGATTCGAAATTAAATATTCATTATCAGCCTTATCAGAATCAGAAAACTTATTAGAGTCTTCACTTACAATCAGAGGTGGTGGTGGTGAAGAGGATTCTCCAATTTCTATTGCTGGCATAAACTCTTTTTCAAACTGAACGCTCCTTTCAATGAAGGATTTTTGAGTGCTTAGTTGATCATCTTATACCCTTTAGAATATTATGAATCCCCAACAAATATGA
Source organism: Pseudotsuga menziesii (assembly GCA_001517045.1). Lineage (NCBI taxonomy): Eukaryota > Viridiplantae > Streptophyta > Pinopsida > Pinales > Pinaceae > Pseudotsuga > Pseudotsuga menziesii. The sequence continues at coordinate 631,564 of LPNX010355714.1, read as the reverse complement.
AATATTTAGGGGGTTCCAAGTCCTTCCTCTTTTCTGGTGGAATTCTAGCCCAATCTTTAGAACCAAAAATCCTGAAGTGGGACACATAAGGATTGTGTCCACTCCAAGCTTCAAAAAGAGTGATTACTATTAGAATTTGAATTCCATTTAGATATTCAAGAAGATAGTTCTAATAATTTTTACAGTAAATGGAGAATGAAGATACAAACTGAACAAAACAAATCACACAGGAAACGGACAAGTATTGCTCAGAAATTTACAGTATCATTCCCAAAATAATATGGTGTTACAATAGTTTACATAGGAAAATAATTTGAATGAATTAGGTATAAATTCGAATCTATCCACTGGATCTGGCTGTAGCTAACTGAACCTCTAACTCATGGTGCCTCAATCAATATCGGAGTCCAATAAATCAACTCCCATATGTCCAACAACTCAATAAATAAGTGATAGCTAGTTAACTCAGTGCAACTGAGTGTGGGAGGTGGGAAAAGGCGCCTACTCCACATGTAGCCATGCATTATCCATGCAAAGCTTGTGCTAGCTAACTGATTTTGAATTAACTAAAAGCAACCGGGGGCTAACTAAGAATGACTAGTACTAACTCCAACTAGCTGAAGTAGTTTGGTGTCGGGACGCCTAGTGGCTCCTAAAATGTAGGGATTGGTATAGGAGGCACCCAAACTGATGCATGCACATGCAGTAAGTAGAATTTAACCTATAGTAGTGTTCCCCACACTCTATTAACTAGTACATGTGGATCCATTAGGCCAAGTGGACCCAATGGTACTAGTAGACCCAATTAATTAATTAAGGTTCCTAAGTTAGACTAAATAATCTAATAGACAGTATGGTCAAGGGAGGATTAATAATAATAACACCCCCCCTGAATCCTAACTTGAACAATTGTGGGTCTTGGTAACAAGACCATAGGTCACCCAAATACAATCTAAACAACATTAAAAAATGTTGCTCAATACAAACGAGGAAATAGGGGAAAACCTCATGGGAAAAACTACCCCTCCAAATAAGCAGAAATACAAATTTTGAAAAAACTTGTGAAAAGTTTTACTGCTATTTGCAGCACTATGCAGTATCTTGGTTCTTCTATGTTGGTGAACCTATAAATCCAAAAAAATTCTTATGTTTGGAGGAATCTTCCTCTTTGGAAGAAGAACAATGTACTCAACTGAATCAAAAATATAAACAGCTGCACGGTGAAAACTGGACCCATGGAGAGCAGCTGAAATCAACTGATGAGAGAGAAAAAGTTCTTGAGAATTAGAACCATGTGAGGAACACCCAAGAACCTGATATATTTTATCCTTGAACAGAAAACCGTGAGTTTCAAAATCAGCCCCAAGTGTTAGGAGCAAGTGTCCAAGTGGATACAGAATGTCTTCCTCTCTACTAGTTCTGTGAGGGGATGAGCATGTGACCAAAGGTAGAGAATCCTTGGGACTGTGGAGAGCGAATGCTTGAGCTCCATAATTTGATATAGCTTTGGCAATAACCAATAATCCACAAAATATGATATCAGAAAACTCGTAAGAGAGAACTAACATCGAATCCTCAACAACAAAATTGAAGGAGACTTGCGGTTCTTGATTTGTCACGACAGAATTGATGAACCAATTACAAGCAATACTGAAAGCTCTTGAATCTTAAAACCTGAATCACATATTATCAGATCAGAAAGTAAATCAAATACAAGTAGATCCATATCAGATCCAAAACTTTGTTCCATCGAGATGGTAGATGCACAATTTTCTCCTTCTTCAAAATTATGATTTTTGGTGCATGCAATCCTGTAGGAATTTACCAGAAGCTCTAGATTAATGAGAGTGAATGGATCACTATTATAATCTGATATTATTTCCAGAATATCAATGGTATCACTTATAAGCACACCAACAACATCATTATAGATAGAGAAATCAAATTCCTCTACCGTTTCTGAAATAGTCATCGGTAAACTATGCACAAAATTTAAAGAATTACTGGAGAATTTTTCTAAAGAATAGAAGGAGTGTTTTTATTTACAAAAAAATATTCAAACGTCTTCTTCTGGATCAGCCATGTGAGGAGGTGATATATCAGGGATCTCATACACTTCTGGAGCATTAGGATAAGGAGTCGCTTCAAGGAGACTTTCTTCCATTCGAATTGACTATAGAGAAAAATCTGCTTCTTCTTCATCTTCAACAAATTTTTTTTTTGTAGGAGAGGGCATGAAATCATCATGCTGGATTTTATCTAAAACTCTCTCAACATATGGGATTTTAAAGTATATCCCATATAATTTCTAGGTCCTCCTGATAGAGGGAAGGTGACGAAGGATTCCATGGAAGCAACCATGTGGTTGGATGCTCCAAAATCTATCACATAAGCCTTCAACAGAGAGAGGCTTGCATGCAAGAATATCTCATCTTCTTCAGTATGATCTTCATCATCTGACATTACTTCTCTTTGTGGAAGGGAATTATTGTTCTGTACACATAGAGCTTTCATCTGGTCAAGGTTCTTCTTCATGCACGAGTCTTCTGGATGAAAACCCCTCATACAGTAGGGACACTTTTTCTTTTTCTTCTTAGAGCCGGAGGCTCCTTCAAAATTTTGTTGATTTTGTTTAGGATTCAAATCAATTGCTTTTGTCTCCTTCTTTAAATTCCCCTTTTCTTGCGCTTTGGAAGATCCCGTAACTAGGAGATCTTGATCTTTGGAGTTCCCCCTTTCTTTTAACTTGTCTTGCTCCTTGATTAAGGACTCAGAAAAAGAATCTAATGAAGAAATTTTCCAATCATGAAAGCTTTACCTCTTGGAATGAAATATGGAAACAAATTCATAATACTTAGAGCCTAGTTTGCTGAGTATGGAAAGGAAATTTTTCTCATCCTTTTGCTTTATTCTGCATTGTTTGCATTGAAGTACTAGAGACTTGAATTTAGTAAAGAATTTCTCAATAGTCTCGAAACTGTTGGGATGTAAAGATACCAACGCATTCTCCAGAATGTGTCCCCGAAGCTCATCTTGTTTGTCAAACAATATATCAAGCTTCTCCTAGGATTATATGGGAGTCCTTAAGCCTTCTAGGTGGATGAGGAGATCCCTGGATATATAAGTACATAAGTACCCGAATGCTTAATCACAACAAATCAGAAACTTGTTCCTTTCAACTGGTTGATGAGGCTCAGGCTCCCATCTATGTATGATCCTGTGATAGCCATGTTTGTGCAAGGCCAACTACATATCAATCCTCCAATCAAGATAATTGGAAGTTGTGAGGATCTATGGTTCAGGAGTTTGAGAACTCATAATTGCTCTGGCTGAAAGACTGTAAAAAACTTCATGCAAGCTATCTAGCACCTGTCAATTGTTACTGCAAAACACTAAAACATATGAACTGTTAGAATCATGCTTTTCCTCTCGACATGAACATGTTTTTAGGGTCCTCCATGCCCTCTTTGCTGCTCTGATAAATCCGGAGCTAGCAAATCATCATAGGGGACTTATGTGTAAACCCAACTGCTTCTGATGTTCAATGGGGAGAAACAAGCATGAAACCTTCATGAGAAGGCTCTGATACCATATTAGAATTTGAATGCCATTTAGATATTCAAGAATATAGTTCTAATAATGTTTGCAGTAAATGGATAATGAATATACAAACTGAACAAAACAAACCACATAGAAAAAGGACAAGTATTGCTCAGTAATTTATAGTATCATTCACAAAATAAATCCGGTGTTACAATATTTTACATAGGAAAAGAATTCGAATGCATTAGGTAGAAATTCGAATCTATCCACTGGATCCGAATGTATCTAACTGAACCTCTAACTCATGGTGCCTCAATCAATATCGAAGTCCAATAAATCAACTCCCAGATGTCCAACAAATCAAGCAATTAGTGATAACTAGTTAACTCAGTGCAACTGAGTGTGGTTGGTGGGAAAAGGCGTCTACTCCACATGCAGCCATGTGTTAGCCATAAAAATATTGTGCTAGATAACTGATTGTGAACTAACTAAAATTAACTCAAGGCTAACTAAGGCCTTTTATCCTCATCGAAATATCCATATGTTCCTTCCATTTGAGGTAGTTGAATGGAGTCAAGATGATATGATGAGATTGATCCATTTCTTCAGCATCTGCACCCTAAACAGACTGAATGCGCTCCCCGGGAAAATGATTTCAACCATGAAAAACAAATAAGAGAGGAGTACAATCGAGCTAAAGAATCCCTAATACCATCTGGAAATTTGTCCCAATCTTAGATCAATTGAACTCACAAAAATTACTTGAAAACATGCATAGATCCACTCAAATTGGAGACTAAAATTGGTGTGTAACAAAAACTTGGATTGGATAAATTTACATCATCCAATATTATAAAATAAAATTCTATCCAAATATATAATTACATTATAGATTAGAATTCCTAAGGAGGCAAGTTGAATCCTCACAAAATTAGGCTTACTAAAAGTAAAAAATCCCCCTAAGGTGCATAAAACACTTTCCAAACCAGTCAAGGAGGTCACAAATTGGATGAGTGAGGTTTATAATTTTATAAGTGATGTAAATTAAATATACTTATTCTTTCAGGAGATAAAAATATGGAATATGAGTTGTGCAAAAAACAAGGCAGTTGCCATGTGACTAGCTTTCACCTTTTGCCTTAAAAGTTGCTAAAAAACAATCTAACTAAGGATAAGCCAAGAATGCATACTTACTAAAATGGACATTCTGTTGAGTTGTCATAATATTATCCATAATATTGCGAAGGTGCTCATGGATGCAGTTTAGGCAAGTTTTGACCAAATGGTGCAAGTTGATGTCAATTAGCTAGTGTAGGACCTAGGAAATTAATCAAAAAGATTAATTAATGTATCCTTAGTATGGGAATGGGGTTTTTATTATTCTAACAAAACATAGAAGAGGTTTAAAAAATATTTGAATAAAGTAAGTGTTCTATTGAAATATAAATAATGGGAAACCAGATCTAAACACATGAGCATCAAAGAGCTTGAAGAAAAAAAATTCAAATTAAGTGTTAAACTTGGAGATGATTCTCAAGTCAAAGATTTGATGGAAAAGAAGGATAATGAAATATTAGTCTTAAAAATTCAGCTAAATATCCCAACTTTCCAACTAGTTCAAGATACTAAGATACACCAGGTGGAAACATAAATACCAGTTACTAGCTACCGTGGCAAAGCACAAAGTTGAAGTAGAAGAGAAGGACACGAAGATTGTTGAATTGACATTGTAGATAGAGACCTTTCAATTTCAAAGGGATAACAGAGATAAATTTGTACCAACATCTACCCTAGAATTAATAGTTACAAAGCATACTCAAACACAATCAAATGCATAGCAAGATATGCAAGAATATGCCACACAACCACCGCTACCTAGAATATTGGATCTGGATGCTATGGAGGAGGATCAAAATACTACAGAGCCTACCAAAATAGTATAATATGTACAAGTTAATATCAAATAAATTGAGGATGATGTTAGCCAGAAAAATAATAGAATTGTGGAGTTGGAACGTGACATAAGCAAAAAAGAGGATGATATAACTGACTTTAAGAAAGAAATTAATCATTTAAAAATTCAAGTTACAACACTAAAAATATATTCTCAAGGAGAAGATCTATTTAGAAGAATCACACAGGATATTTGGTATAGAATTGCCCAAAGATTCAATGTGAAATGGGAGCTTATGAACTTAATGACTGCTGAAATGGTGATTTATAAATCAACCATGGAAGAAATAAAATAGGTAAATGCAACATTGGGGGATAAGCCTACACATGAAGCTAGGAAAACAATTGATTAATTGAATAGTTGGACCAACTAGAAAATATAATATTTGAAACTTACTTGCATAACACAAGTGATAAATATTGCCAAGATAATGATGCTAAAGTAAGCACTGTGTAGAGTAATTCAAAACAATACAAATGTTTTGGATGATGACATTAAATCTTTTAAAACAATTTTTAATGGGGTTACAAAGTTGGAAATTCCATATTACGGGATGGAAATGCAGAGTTCTTGTCTAAATAAAAATATATGAATAAACTCAAGATCCTGAGCAGTAGTTGGAAGTATTTATCAGTGGCAATCAAGCATTTGGAAGATTGAGTCATCCATTCCACATTTGGGAAAAATTGAAGATAATTTTTAAGGAGGCATGAATTCTCACTTATGAAAGACATTCTCAAATAGAAATAGATCTGGAGAACCGTAAAGCTAATAACATTCCAATGGAAAAATACTAGAATCTAGTATTAATATATCACGGTCTATATTTACCACATGAGTAGCAACAAGTTGGACAAAGTACCTATGGGGCATCTTCAAAGAAACAACCATCTCAACAAGCTACTCCTACACCTCAACAAAATTCCCAATAAGTACTAACACAACAATTTGCATGACAAACAACTCTAGAATTCATGTCACTTGGAGGCTCAGTATAAATTGGAGATCTGACTTATAATGAACTAATCCATTGCATGGGACAATTTGGCATTCCACTTGGTTTTTCCACACCTTCAGTTCAGTAGAGTATGCATGGTCAATAGTCACCAATTAGAGGGAAGAAAAAAGGCGAAGGATGCAAAAAGAACTAAAAGTTATTATATGTAAATGTAATATTTCGATGTAACAAAATAAATAGTGAAAACACTATTGATTTCAATTAGGAGTCAAATCATTTACAAACTATATTCAAGCACCTTCAAGCCCTATATAATGTAATATCGGTAAATGGGAAAGGGGTTGATAATTTGAGAACTAGAAATATTCTTTCTTCTATTTTTGAGTTGGTGTATGCTATTGTGATGTAAAATATTTTATCTGAGATTAATGAAATGAAGCTATGCAGTTGTCTCTCCCCTCTATGTATCAATTTGTATACATTTATTTATGAAGTTACATGTCAATTATATTCAAGAATTGTTAGAATAATCAACCCATAGTTACCCATATTTGACATTAATTAATCATTTTTGTCTTATTCCTAGATTCCTAGATTCCCTCTATATGCTAGTTGGACTCCACATGTTCTTAGAAGTCAATACTTGCTAAAATAGGTCATGGAGCACTTTGGAATCATCCTGGAAACATATTTAGAAATTCTACTTTTATTCCTGGTTCCTAAAAGCGCATATCTACTTTTCTGAAAGTTGCCTTGCTTTACATCAGTTTTAAGGCATAAAGGAAAAGCTAGTCTAGGGGAACTTGCCTTTTTTTTTGCCCACATCCTCCTCCTTCCTTTTCTCCAAAAAAAAGCATGAATGAATTTTATTTCCATCACTTATTATCTTTCCCACTTTCTTTGGCCAATTGATGAGGATCTTCATAGATTTGGAAAGTCCTTTTTGCACCTATGGGGGATTTGACTTGATTTAGTAAGCCTGCATTTTTTACCAATTCGAATAGAAACCTAGTTATTTCCAATCTCTCATGTAATTATATATTTGAGCAGCCTATTACTTCATATGGTTGTATTATGTACACTTATTCAATACATGATTAAGTTATGCTCCAATTTCAGTCTCCTTTTGTGTGAATTTTGCATGTTTGATTATCAATTTTGTGTGTAATTGATCTATCACTTGGGTTCAATTTCCACATGGTATAAGAGCCTTTGTATATCGATTTATCTCCTTCCAAATTGTTATTGCAGGTTTGACATCACTAACTGGGAGCGCATTCTGCTGACTGAAGGGCATAGGAGCTGAGATATGGACCAATCTGAAAATATCATCTTTACTCCATTCAATTTATTTGAATGGAAAGATGAGATGGAGATATTGTTGAGAGAGAAATGTCTCTATAGGGTTACCATGGCTACTGAGGCAGATCCCAATGCAACTGCAGAGAAAATCAAATGGCACAACAGGAGGGATGAGGCCTATGGTATTTTGTGTCTGAGTATTTCAAGAGACCTCCTCTTTCATCTTGATTCATTGACATCTCCTAATGAGGTGTGGGATAATCTTAAAGAGACTTTTGGAAATACATATGAGATGTGAGGACATCAAATAGAGAATCAATTGATATCCTTGAGTCCCAGAAGCTTCGAATCATTGCAACTCTATTTTACCAAGTTTAAGGCCCTTGTTTTGCAATTAAAACAATGTGGGATTGAAAAGAAGGAGGAGAAACTAGTTTTGACCATTCTCTCAAATCTTGGTCCTAACTATTCAATGTTTGTTTCAACCTTCTATGCCACTAAATTGACAACTCGAACCTGGAATATGCCTAAGCTTGTTGAGCTCATGGAATCCCTCACCTAGGAGCAAGATAAATTGGTGATGATGGGCACCATCAAACCTTCCAAAGACCAAGCTTTGGTTGTTGGGGATTCAAAGGTGGATTCAAAAAGCAAGAAAAAAATCTAAAAATCCACCTGAGCAAAAGATAGACACAAGTCAAAGTCTTAAGAGGAGCCCTCAGGTTCCAAGAAGAACCATAGGAAGAAGAAGAGCAAATGATAAATGAGCAAGTGTGCATATTGCAGTAAGGGCTATCAACCTGAGAGCTCTTGTATGAAAAATCAAATTGACATATTGACCCAGCTCCTGGAGAAGAACAACATATCCCTTCCTGATTTCTCAAAGAAGAGGGAAGAAGGATCAAATTCAAAAGACAAGGAGAGAGTACATGTCTTGGTTGCTTGCACCTGAAGCTCACCTAGTTTCATCATTGATTCTGGAGCTTCTAGACATATGGTTTTGACAAGGGAGATATTTTCCTCTCTTGACATGTCGAAAGGTCCAACAATAGTTTTGGGAGATAACTCTTTGGCTGACAGTATGGGAAAGGGTAGGATTGATCTTGACCATGGTAATTTCAATAATGTGTATTATGTTCCAGGTCTTGCCTGTAATCTCTTGTCATTGTATCAGATGACTCACACTGGGTCTCCAAAGAAAGTCATCTTCTCCCCCATTGAAGTTGAAATCACTGATATTTAGAATGGTAAAGTCATAGAAAAAGGTGTTGTTGATCACACTTCAAAGCTATACAAGTTTTCACATTTTCTACCCTACTCAAACCCCTCTTCTCTTCTTGTTCATAGTAATGAAGCAAGCAAGATTTGGCATGAAATATTTGGCCATATTAACTACAAGTATATTTCTTATTTGAGTGACAAAGAAATGGTCATGGGTTTACCAAATATCAAGTTTTATAAGGGAGTCTGTCAAGGTTGTATCCTAGGAAAACACCCAAAGCACACGTATGAGAGAGCTAGTCCTGAGATAACCTATGCACCCCTTGAGTTGATTCACAATGACATTGCTGGTCCCTTCTCTCATATGTCCATGATTCAAGCCAAATATGCACTCACCTTCATTGATGAATTTTTCAGGTATTGTTGGGTTTAATTCCTAAAGCATAAGTCTAAAGTTTTTTACCTTCTCAAAGTCTTTAGAGCCTTGGTTGAGAACCAGTCTAGGAGGAAACTCAATATCCTTAGATCTGAAAACGATGGAGAGCATTTCAAGTATGAGTTCATGCAGTATTGCAAAGATGCAAGTATCCATATTCAACATTCTATTCCTTACACACCACAGAAAAATGGTGTTACTGAGAGAAATAACAGATCACTGAAGGAGATGACAACTTGCATGATGGAGGCTAAAAATTTGCCAGCAAAGTTTTGGGTTGAGGCCATAAACTATGCATCCTATATCCAGAATAGGGTTCCACATAAGCATATTTATGGTATGAATCCTTTCGAAGCTTGGAGTGGGAATAAGCCAAATGTGATCCATTTCAGGATTTTTGGCTCAAAGGCTTGGGATAGAATTCCAACTGAAAAGAGGAAGGATTTGCAAACCCAAATCCAAGAGTGCCTATTTGTTGGGTATTCTGAAGATTCAAAAGGGTACAAGTTGATCAACTTGAGCACTAACAAATATTTGATTGAAAGAAGTGTTCAGTTCGAAGAAGAGCCCTTAGCAGCAGTTGAAGTTGGAGAGTCCTCTTCACCACCATAGCCATTGATTGTAAGTGAAGAGACTAATGAGTTTAATGATTATGATATGTATGATAATGATGAATTAATTGCAGATCCTAATATCCCTACAAGACTAAAATGGGAAGCAAGGACCATTCATGCAGTTGGGGAACTAGATGGAAATCCTAATGACACTAGGAGGACTAGATCTCAATTTGAGAGTGCCCTTTGTGTGAAATATCCACTCTTTGTTGAGAAGTTTTATTTGATGATAGATTCTGATATACAGACATATGCAAATGCAACACATTATCCAAGATGGCAAGCATCCATGAAAGAAGAATTCAGCTCACTCCAGAAGAACAACAGATGGGAATTGATTGATCTCCCCCCAAGGAGAATGCTAGTGAAGTGTAAGTGGGTCTTTAAAACTAAGTTTGCTGCTGATGGTTCACCTTTGAAATATAAGGCAATATTGGTATCCAAGGGCTACTCTTAGGTACATGGTATTGATTACAATGAGACCTTTGCACCAGTGTCAAAGATGGAATCCATAAGGCTAGCTCTAGCCATTGCAGCTTTGAAGCAATGGGAGGTACATCAAATGGATGTGAAGTGTGCCTTTATAAATGGATATCTAAATGATGAGATTTATATGCAGCAACTAGAACATTTTGTATCTAATCCATCTTTAGTGTGCAGGTTAAAGAAATCATTGTATGGGCTCAAGCAAGCCCGTAGGGCTTGGTATGCCAAGATTGATGGCTTTTTGTTGTCACTGATTTTTGTTCGATGCAAGTCTGATCCTAATATCTATTTGAAGATGATTCATGGTTCTTTAATGATTATTGTTCTCTATGTGGATGACCTACTGATTACAGGAAGTTCAAAGAAAGATATTGCCTCCTTGAAGGATGCAATGAACCATGCCTTTTCTATGACATATTTGGGATTGTTGAGCCAATTATTGGGTCTTGAAATTGCTCAATCCCAACATGGAATCAAATTCCATCAGTCCAAGTATGCTTCATATTTTCTCAACAAGTTCGACATGAAAGAATGCAAGCCAAGCAAGAATCCATTCCTTTCAGGAGTTAAGCTTGAGAAAGTAGGTTCTTCTCCTATGTTAAATACATGGATGAGCCTCATGAGATCCATTGGAGAGAATCCAAGAAGATCCTAAACTTTGTTTAGGGAACAATGACTCATGGGATTTTCTACAAAGCAAAATCTGACTTAGAGCTAGTTGGATTTACTGACAGTGATTGGGAAGGTGAAAAGACTGATCAGTCTACCTCAGGATATGTGTTCATGCTTGTAGAAGGACCAATCAAATGGTCAAGTAAGAAACAGAGTTCCATAGCACTCTCATCTACAGAGGCAGAGTATAGAGGAGTTGTAAATGCAGCTACTCAATGTTTGTGGTTGCAGGGGATACTTAGAGAATGTGGTTTTGAATCAGAGTTTTCAACAGTCATCTATTGTGAAAATCAAATCACCATTCAAATATCCATAGATCCAGTTCAAAGACAAAGAACCAAGCACATTGAGATCCATATGCACTATATCAAGGAGCTTGTGCATGATGGTACCATTGCTCTACTCTACTACGCATCTTCAGAATAAGTAGCAGATATCTTCACCAAATTATTCTGTGAGAAGACCTTCAGTAATCTCAAATCACTGTTGGGGATTGCTGATCATGTGGTGAAGAATGATTGATAACAAGATTTCTAAAATTTTGTTTCTCGTCCATGTTTAAGGGAGGATTTTCCCACTGGGTTTTTGCATCTTTCCTTGGCTGTATGGACATGTAGTATGTAAAAGGCTGACTAATCCTTGTTGCTAGGCCCTATAATTTTATGAGATTTACTCATAAAGTCAGGATTAAGTCGGGATGTTAGAATAATCAACCCATAGTTACCCATATTTGACATTAATTAATCATTTTTGTCTTATTCCTAGATTCCCTCTCTATGCTAGTTGGCTTCCACATGTTCCTAGAAGTCAATACTTGCTAAACTAGGTCATGGAGCACTTTGGAATAATCCTAGAAACATATTTAGCAAGCATGCTTTTATTATTGGTTCCTAAAAGTGGATATCTACTTTTTCTGAAAGATGTCTTTCTTTACAGCAGTTTTAAGACATAAAGGAAAAGCTAGTCTAGGGGAACTTGCCTTGTTTTTTTTCCCACATCATCCTCCTTCATTTTATTCAAACAAAAAACTGAATGAGTTGTATTTCCATCACTTATTATCTTTCCCACTTGCTTTAGCCAATTCGTGAGGATCTTCATAGATTTGGAAAGTCCTTTTTGCACCTATGGGGGATTTGACTTGATTTAGTAAGCCTGCTTTTTTGGCCAATTCGAATAGAAACCTAGTGATTTATAATCTCTCATGTAATTATATATTTGAGAAACCTATTACTTCATATGGTTGGCTTATGTACACTTATTCAATACATGATTAAGTTATGCTCCAATTTCAGTCTCCTTTTGTGTGAATTTTGCATGTTTGATTAGCAATTTTGTGAGTGTAATTGATCTATCACTTGGGTTCAATTTCCACATGAATAAAATTATTAATTGACTTGATGCAAGAATAGTTGATTATTTCCTCAATATGAAATGATAAGTATTATTACAGAAGTTCAATTCTCTTTTGATTATGTGTATGATCTTTAATACAAGTTATAATTTCTCTATGTGTGGAAATAATATGTATGTACTTATTTTATGAATTATGTTGTTGTAAAAATTCATAAAGATATCATGTTAGCCTTTGTAAATTGTAAAGAATGATTGAATCCAGCTAAATACAACTCATTACATTCGATCCCTATATTTCCATAAGAAATTCACCCGTTGGTGCTTCTTATTGTGCTTGATTTGTGTTCCTCATTTCATGCCTTTCATATTAAATTTTGTATTGCCTCGCTCCATCAAATTCCTTGGTTAAATTTCCTTTTCATTTGAAATTTTATCCACAAGGAATTGTCAAACAAACCTGAGCATTCAAGGAATGTCTCAAACTTAAATTTAATCCTCAATTCACCTATAAAATTGTTAAAATTTGGGCCATGTCATGCATGGGATTGTTGCACCTTCAAGCTAGGGTAACTCTGGGGACTAACATGAGAGATGACTTCATTGTTGGGGAACACTTTTGAAGAATAATTTTCCTCAGGTGCTACAACATAAAGAACTTCTTTCTGTATGGTGAATCAAAATCATACATCTATTGGTTGAATAATTCACCTTGAAACTCCACTATATCAAGATGGATTCTGGAAAGAGGCACAATAGAAATAATCCTCAACCGAAGGAAATTTTGAGCCTACCAAATTCAAGAATCCATTGGATAAATTTAAGGTCACCTCAAGGGAGAGGTATTTCACTTCCAAATTCTCCTTTAATATCTGCTTCAAGTTGAAATCAAGAAAGAGTTAAAGAATTAAATAATCATGAAAACCCTTTGATTATTGTCTTTGAACCTTTTTTTTGAACTCCATCTCACTCAGTTGGTACACCAATCCATGTTGGGACCTATTTTGGACCTCAGAGACCTCCATTTATCCCCGTTGTACATCGTATTGTCCCATATATACCAGTAACGGCAGGATGAGGCCAGGGAGGCCCACCACCCATAGTTAATCCTTATATTGCAACAAGATATGGTCCTATAAATATTCCTTCAAATTTGCATGATAGGCTTGAACATTATTTGAAGCTTTTACCTAGATATGATGGAGAACAAGATATTTCAGCTAAAGAACACATGGATAAGTTTCAGTATTTCATTGATGATTTGTTAATAGAAGATGATGATATTTATATGAGATTGTTTGTTCAAACAATTGAAGGAGAACCAAGAAAATGGTTTAGAATTTTGATTGCAAACTCTATTGATTCATGGAATGCTTTAAACACAACATTTAAAAGACAATAGGGTGAAAAGAGAGATGATTTATATTATCTTACTATTTTTTTGCATTAAAGAAAAAGAATGGGGAAACCATAACATAATTTAATAAAATATTTAATAAGATGTATAATAGAATTCCAAATGACATAAATACAACACATAATTCTGCAAAAGTTACCTTTGTAGGAGTTTTTGAATCTGTTTTTGCTATGATGTTAAGAGAAAGAAGATCAACTACATTAGCTATCATGCAGGATGATGCGTAAGATGTAGAAGATAATATGACAACTGGTGGAAAGGTTAAACATAAACAAGACTTGGAGAAGAAAAATCCTAAAGATGAATCTTAATATTCAAGAAAGAACAAAAATAAAGAGAATCAAGAGGATAAGATTGAAGAACTAACTAAGATGTTGAGAGGCTTATCAAATAAAATGGCCATATTTGAAAGTGAAAGTAATAATCAAAGAAATCCTCCAGCCATTGTACGGAGAAATCCAAATCAATTTAGAAGTCCTTTTAACCCTCAGATCTTGAATAGAGAAAGAAGAAATGAAGATCCTCCCATTGAACCTCCCATTAGGCCTAATGAAGCAATTATAGATGTTCCACCATATGAAGAAGAAATTGAGCTTCCAGAAGGGATGAATTTGTTATGCAATGATAATCAAATGATAAATATAACTCAAAATGAGTATGAAGTGTTTCTAATGGAAGAATCCTGCCAAAATGAAGTTGAATCTAAGAAAATATACTTTCTCAGATCCAAAAGAATTGTGAAAAAAAAACTTCAATCCCCATTCGAAAGAAAGTTTCATAACAAAGAAAAACAACCAAAGACTCTGAGAAATCATCCTTTGTTGAGAAGCCTTCTAATAACCAAAAGAAACATGATCCTTCATCTACCTCATGGGTAAATTTTGCACCCCCTTGTCCTCAAAAAATTAATGAAAACCATCGTCCAAAGAAATATGAACCTGAAAAGAAAGAAGCAGATAAATCAATTCAGCGATTTGATTTTGAACACGAATTGTCTAAATTGAAGATTTCAATTCCCTTGTCTGAACTTGCAACAAACCCCAACATATATGAAACATATTGAAAAGGATTTGAAGTTAAATAATCCAAACAACCAATCTTACACTATAGATCTAGTTGATGAGAGTCCTAAGATTGAGGTAGAACTTGCTATGGATGATGAAACTGATTATATTCCCCCATTCTATATCACTATGTGTTTACATGGAAAGTTGATACATAATTGTATGCTTGATTCTGGAGCATCTCATAACCTTACGACCAAATTCATAATGGAATAACTAGGACTAAAAGTCACTAGGACCTATCATTAATTGTATAGCTTTGACTCCAAACTGATGAAATGTATTGGAATTATCAAAGATTTGGTTGTTACTTTAGCACAACTTCCCTCTAAAATCATTTTTCTTGATGTGGTAGTAGTTGATGTTCCACCAAGATATGGTATGTTATTTCCAAGAACTTGTGCAAAGAGAATGGAAGGAACAACGCAAATGGACATGAAGTATGAAACTATCCCTTTGTTTGTAGGAGAAATAAGAATATTATATAGAGAATTGAGATATGCATATGTGTTAAGTGGAGGGAATAGTTCTATCAACTATTCCATATACACTTTTGAAAATGATATGGGTTGTTGTATATTGTTAGGTGGTGATGGTTATGACAGAGAAATGTACCCAGTATGGAAAATAAAAGAAGTAAAACACACACAAGACCAAATATGGGATATGTATTATGATAGATATTATACTAGGGAAGATGCAAGAGCTGGTGTTGTTCTCATATCTCCTAAAAAAGAATAATTATTTCTTTCATTTAAACTAAATTTGAAACTACATACAATGTGGCTGAATATGAAGCTTTAATATTGGGATTATAAGAAGCATGAAGGATGGGAGTAACTCAAATTGTAGCATTTGGATATTTAGAGTTGGTTGTGTGGTAAAAAAAATCATCTATCAAACAAAACATCTTATAATGACAACTTACAGGAATGCAGTTTGGGATTTGTCTGATAATTTATTCCATGCATTTAACATTTCTGGAATTCCTATAGAAGAAAATCAAAAGGTTGATGATTTAGTAGTATCAAGAAGTACTTTCAATACTCTTGTACAAATCAAAGTTAAAAAAGATGTGGAAATGATTTATAGACCTTCAGTCCTCGATAACACTAAGAATTGGAATATTTTTGAAGATGACCAACAGATTAAAATATTTCTAGAAGAAGTAGATGAGTTTTCAAGTACATCTATTGATCAAGAATGGGATGAGGCTGAAAGTAGTAACTCTCGAGGATAAGAAGAAGAAGAAAACTTTGATGTGAAATTAAAGAATAAAATAGAAAATCACAAAATTGTTCAGTTGATAAATAATTTCATACCTAAAGGCTTGGTGCATATAGAAAGGTTGTTTAATAAAAATGATGTGGCTCACAAACTTGTGATTCAATCTAAAGAAGAAGATGTGGAAGAACTGAACATTGGCACTGAAAGTGAACCTAACAAAATCAAACTATCTAAGCTATTACCAAAAGAAACAAAACAAATATATGTCAAATTATTCAAATAATATACTGATGCATTTACATGGAGATACGAGGATTTAAAAACCTATGATACATCCATAATAGAGAACAAGATTTCATTGAAACTTGGTGTTAGCACTCTATTTGCAACAGTCGATTTATGGGCCTAATAGAGCTCGAAAAGGGTCCTATTCATTTGAAAATTATGTGAGCACCCTTCATATTATCAAGGGCACATTTTCCATGTTTTGAGACAGTCAGATAATGAAGAGAGATAAATATACGGTGGTCGGTGGTAGATTCCTTAGGAGGTGAATACTTGCAGCTGAGACAATGATAGATAAAGGTATCATAGACCAATGATTCGGGAGCATAAGGAAGAAGAGGGCTGATAGAGCATGTTTTTGGCCAAAATATGTGAGAGAATGGGAAAAGTTTGGCATTTGTAGAGTCTGTTAAAACTGGTAAACAATGAAGGGCCAAGATCAAGGTGAAGCTCGATCGATGGCCCCAAACGGTTTCACTGAGCAAACATGCTCAATAGAAGGAAATTTCCCAAATCATGAAACAGGTTAAAGGGTAGAAGTATTTGATGGCGGGGATGAAAGCAGAAGTGGATCTACGGCCCCAGCTGATTTTGTAAGAAAAACTTGTGTGGAGGAAGTCTTGATTCCAAATCATGAAAAGTGGTTCCGGCTGCAAAGAATCAACGGTCATGACAAGGGCAGAGGTAGATCTACGGCTGTGGCTCTTTTTGCGATCTGAAATAGCACAGACAACGTCCAGATCCTAATTCATGAAGAGGTGATAGGACCCACTCAGATCGATGGTCGCATGGGAAGGTCAATCTAAATCAATGGGTAAGAACACGCCACGATCTAAAAGCTGCTTGTTGTATCAAGAGAGGAAAAATTGGTGACATAAGTAATGAAACATGGATGGTGGACATGAAAGGTTCCCCAAATCGGAGGGATGAGGAAGCCTCAAGGCTGTAAATGTCGCATCCAGTGTAGAGATGACAATGGAAGGGATGTTCATACACATAATCTGCCCCTTGGATGATTAACTAATTCCCTCAATGCCATTTGTAGCGTGCATATAGGTGAAATCATCCCTATGGTAGAGCCATATTGACTAAATACAGGCAGCTTCTGTGTGAATTGGCCTATGGAAGTAAGGAAAATAATCGGAGAATCCGCTATTCATATGGGGTAAGGCCAACACGAAGGGGGAGACCATTCTGTTTCCTATGTCATAAGAGAAAGGAAGCGTGAGGGCATCCACTTCATGTGATTTGTAGCATGGATAAACTATACAAGGTGGCATCAAAAAATATTTCCCACAGCAAACGGTAAGGTGCCGCAGCCGATGAAGCAACGTGACTAGATTCTCAGTAGGTAAAGAATCATCATGCCTGTGCCCTCTGTCACATCCCCAAGCCTCTGACCAGTCAAGAGGACGCGACCACCATTGCTTAAACCACCCGGGCTAAGAGCCCCATGAACATAAGCATGCACAAAATTACTGAAACGAAATGCTGAACGGAAATACATTGAAGTAAAACATGCACATATGCAATTAATCATCATACACAGTGGAAACCAACAGAATTCATACATGCATGCATTTAATATGTTCATCATATCATTAATAGAAAATATAGTTGCAGAAGTAGAATGCATAAGGTCACTTATATTGTGAAGAGCTCGATCCGCAACCAGCTACGTCGCTGCAACGTTCCACCCAACCATAGGCCAGCGTGCTCCTTAATCTGCAGCAGCGCTGCCACCCCCAAGTTGGGCATGATTCACCAAGGAATAAGGGAACTAGCAGGCTTACACATAGCCAAGGATATACAAAACACACGCAGCCAAGCCAACACAGTTGGGTTTATCAGTCCATCAAGGAGTTGGGGAAAGGCTCAATGCTAAGCTGGTGAGCTCATTTCGGAGCCAAGAACACCTACACTAGAACTAGCCTGACCTCTAAGACACCCACACACACCCAACACAAGGAATCAGTCCCTTCTCTGCTACACAGTCCCTCATGCCTTGCATTCCCTTCCAGTGCTATTTAGGGTTGGTGGAGAAGAAGGCCAACCCTCTAGCTCTGTCTGTATGGTTTCCAGCCACCAGTTTTATCAAGAAAAACTAAGCCCCCATCCCTACTCCTTACACAGTCCGAAGACCAACCATTGCACGTATGCAATCAATCAGAATTACAGTTGAACAGGGGAAAATGACTCTGAGCAATCTACCGTAGCCCCAAAACGTAACAGCAAAAATAGCTCACGGCATGGGGAAATTAACAGCCCCGAAATGTATTAGTGAGCGCGACTCACAACATGGGAAAACAACAACCCAAACTTGGCAACAAAGCCACCAAGGAGACTTACCCAGATTCCCAAATATAGAGGAAAAACATACGCACAAGCCGCAAACCAGTAAGCAAAACTTACACACAGTCCCTGGGTGTAAATGGCCTTCCATAGGAAAATCATGGGTGATAGTGTCTGAACAGCTCCGAGCTGGCTCCGCGAGTAATGACAACAGAGAAACACAGTGTGTGAGAGAAATCCACACCCAATTTCGACTACGGGTTAAAACACAGTCGATTCCTTTGTGGGGAAAATGTGAATGGTAGTGGGAACGGCTCCTCTCTCCTGGCTGCATGAGACCAAGCCGGAAAGAAGTCTGTGCGTGGGAACAAAATAATAGACAATGGTCCCTGCATGAAGATTAGCAGCTCTACCTCTGCGCGTGGATGAACAGACAACCGGGAGGACGCGAATTGGACGTGCGTGAGTGTTTCGCACAGGCGTGGAGACATTGAATGTTCGCGTGAGTGATCCCTGTGGTTTCTCTTTCATTGTGAAGTCAACCATGGTGGAGTGTGCATGTGGGTGAGGACTGACAATCCTGCCACCCCACTCCCAAGGACAATAATTTCCTCAACCACCAGCAGCAATTCTTAATGAAAGTGGTTGGGTAAGGCAAGGAAAGAAGACACATGGGTATTTCCCTCATTGGCCAAGGTTTGACAAATTCCCCCACATCCTTATCCTTGTGAAAATCATGCCCCTTTATCATTTTAGTTGCCGCGATCGTAGTTGGTCGGGTTCGTTTAATTAAAGATGCATATTTACATGATGACAATTCAATATGTATGCTATATGCCCCAATATACCATCAGCAACAAATTTAAATCCAAAACTTAGCATAACCAATCGATGGCAGGGCCTTGGCCTTTAGCTCCACACCATGATCATTACAATATATACACCATGTAAATTTAATGCAACGGGGTCAAAACTGGGGGTGTGACATTCCTCTCCCCCTTCAATAGCACTGTCCTCAGTGCTTACAAAATTGAACAAAATGCTACACTGGTATCACCTCAGTGCTTCGAAAAATTGAACAAAAATGGATGTGCCAATCGCATGGCATCCTCCAGCTCCCATGTAGCCTCTTTAGGTCCATAGTGCTCCCATTGCACCTTTACCTGCCCTATGGCCCGGTTCCGGAGCATTGTGACCTTCCTGTCGAGGATGCGCATTGGATCGATTTGGAACTCTCCCTCAGGTTCCACCTGAATCACATCCCAATTTATCACATGGTTAGTATCATGTACATATCTCTTAAGCAAAGAAACATGAAAAACATTATGAGCTCTAGTGCTAGTAGGCAATGCAAGTCTATATGCAACTGGCCCTATTATTTCAAGCATTTCAAATGGCCCACAATATCTAGGTGACAACTTGGCACAACTACCAATCTTCAAGGAACTCTTCCTTGCCCTCACTCTGAGGTAAACATGATCCCCAACACTAAACTCCCTGTTCACCCTATGCTTATCCGCATAGCTTTTATGTCTGTCCTGGGCTGCTTTCATATTCTGCCTGATCTTGACAACCTCTTGCTCCATTTCCTTGAGCAATTCTGGTCCAAGCACAATCCTGTTCACTGGATTATCCCAAGTCACTGGTGTCCTACACCTTCTTCCATACAAAGCTTCATACGGACTCATCCCCAAGGATGCTTGATGGCCATTGTTATAAGAAAACTCTACCAAGTGCAAGTAATCTTCCCACTTGGTTGGTTTTCCCATCACGTACATGCGAAGCATATATTCAAGCACCTAATTGACTCTTTCTGTCTGCCCATCTATTTGAGGATGGTATGCAGTGCTGAAGTTTAGCTTTGTACCCAAATCTGCAAACAACCCCTTCCAAAAATTGGAAGTGAACTTGACATCTTTGTCAGAGACTATTGCCTTCGGCAATCCATGCAATTTGAATATCTCATTCATGAATATCTTTTCAATGTCATTAGTCTTATGCGTAGACTTAACCGGTATAAAATGTGCTGCCTTAGTCAACTTGTCTACCACAACCATGATGGAATCATGTTGTCTCCAAGTCATCGGCAATCCTGTAATAAAATCCATGGAAATAACTTCCCATTTCCATTCTGGAACTGGAAAAGGATGCAACAAACCTGCAGGGTGTTGATGCTCAACCTTTACCTGTTGACATTTCATACACCTTGAAATGTACTCAGCCATATCCCTTTTCACACCTGGCAAAAAGTACTGCTTTCTAGCTATAGCAATTGTCTTCTGATATCCTGGGTGACCAGAATACGGAGCTTGATGGATTTCATCCATAACAGCTCTCCTCAAATTTGCTACATTTGGAATATAAATTCTACCTTTATAAGTGAGAAGTCCATCTTCTTCCAATTTATATCCCTCATACTTCTTCTCAAGACTTTTCTGCTGCAGCTTGTCTTTGACCTGCTCATACAATTCATCTCCAGCAACATGGTTAACAATCTGCTGCCTCAAATCTGATTGGAAAATACTAAGAGATGCCATATGCATTTCCTGCACCTTCCTGCTGAGTGCATCAGCTACCTTATTCTCCTTTCCCTTTATGTGCTTGATTTCAAAATCAAATTCACACAAAAACTCCAGCCATCTTGCTTGTCTAGCATTCAAAGTAGGCTGATCGAACAAATACTTCAAACCACAATGATCCGTTCTAAGCTCAAATATTCTACCCATCAAGTAATGTCTCCACATCTTGAGGGCATGTACTATGGCTGCAAGCTCTAGATCATGAGTGGCATAGTTCTTCTCATGCTCCTTCAGCTTTCTTGACTCATAACATATCACGTGGTTGTCCTGCATAAGGACTCCTCCAAGCCCTTGTCCGCATGCATCGGTACACACCACAAAATCTTTTTCTGGATCTACAACTTTCAATACTGGTGCACTGGTGAGAAGACTCTTCAACCTCTGGAAACTTTCTTCACACCTAGATGTCCATTCGAACTTCATCCCCTTCCTTTGCAAGGAAGTGATAGCATGTGCAACTTTGGAGAATCCCTCAATGAATCTCCTGTAGTATCCTACAAGTCCCATAAAAGATCTTACATCTGTCACATTTCTTGGAGTAGGCCAATTCATAATGGCTTCAATCTTTTTAGGGTCCACAAATATACCCTCCTATGAGATAATGTGACCCAAATACTGAATTCTATCTCTATAGAAGTCACACTTGCTCAGTTTTGCATACAACTGATGCTCCCTGAGCAATTTCAATGTCAACCTCAAATGCTCTTCATGCTCTTCCTCATTCTTAGAATAAACAAGAATGTCATCAAGGAAAACAAGTACAAACTTGTCCAAATACTTGCTGAAGATGCTATTCATAAGGCACATAAATGTAGCTGGTGCATTTGTGAGACCAAATGGTACCACTACAAACTCATAATGCCCATACCTTGTCCTGAAGGCTGTCTTATGAATGTCTTCATCCTTGATTCTCACCTGATGGTAACTAGACCTCAAGTCAATCTTGGAAAATACCTTTGCTCCCCTCATTTGGTCAAAGAGGTCATAAATCCTAGGCAAAGGATATTTATTCTTCATGGTAACCTTATTCAATTGTCTGTAATCAATACATAACCTGAGTGTACCATCTTTCTTCTTTACAAACAAAATTGGTGCTCCCAAAGGGGGCACACTCGGTCGGATATACTTCTTTTCCAACGAGTCTTGCAGTTGCATCTTCAACTCTAGCATCTCCAGTGTACTCATCCTGTAGGGTGCCTTGGACACTGGTGATACTCCTGGTACAAGTTCAATAGTGAAATCAATGTCCCTCTTTGGAGGAAGCCCTGGAATCTCATCAGGAAACACATCCCTGAATTCCTGTAACACCTGATAGTCCTCCAACCTCGAAGTTTCATCTCCTGATGTATCCAAGATATGAGCTGCATACAACTGTCAACTCTTCCTACAAAACTTATTTAGCTGCATAGTTGAAACCTGCCGGATTGAAATTACCTTTGGAATACCTTGCACAACCACGAGGTTCCCTTCTTCATTCATGCATTCAAAAGTCTTATTGTAACAATCAAGCTTCACCCTGTGAGCTTCTAACCAATCCATTCCAATGAGAACATCATAGGAACCAAGCGGTAGAACATTCAGATCTACACACGTGGCCAATCCATCCATGACCAATGGACATTTCTCAACCACTTCACTGACCTTTCTCTTAGTTCTAGTGGCTAGCTGAACTAACCAAGGCTTCCTATGCTTTACTTTCTTAAAAGCACAAATCTCCACTACTCTAGGAGTAATGTAACTGTGCGTAGAACCAGGGTCAATCAAAATAGAAACAGATTGCTCAACAATCTTACCTGCTACTTCAACTACAGTTGACTGGTGGTCTGCTTGGTGGTCCTCCAGTGCTGCATAAATCCTAGGGACTGCCCTTGCTACTTGACCCACTGTTTCTGCTTCTTGAATGTTATAAGCTGGCCTCACACTCTCATTCTCGAGTGGACAATTCCTGTGCATGTGAGGTCCTCCACATTTCCAACATTGGAGTGGTCCCCTATTCTGTTGTGGATCCTTAGGATTTTCTCCTGTCACTCCTGCTGGTTTCCTCGCAGCTTGGGATGGCTGCTTCTGCTGATTCCTGAAGCTAGAAGGTTTGAAACCTTTCTTCCTTTGGTCAAACTTCTCGTTCTTCTTGTCCTTCCATGCCTTGTGGTAATCCGGCTTACCTTTGGTTTGTTCATAACAATACTTAGCCTTCCTTATTGCTTCTTCAAGAGTTCTAGGTTCATAAAACTCAATTCTATCTTTGTATGACTGAGGTAATCCACTCAAAAAACGTTGGACCTTCACTTTTTCATCTTTGATGTACCGGACATACCTCAACAACTCCAAAAACTTATTTGCATATTCCTCCATGGTTTGCTGTCCCAATCTTAGCTCATGGAACTCCTTAATCTTGTCATCATAATACCTATCAGAAACGTACTTCTGCTTGAAATACTTCTTGAACTATTTCCACTTAAGTCTCATTTCACTGATCCTCTTTACTTGCTTGAAGTGTTCCCACCAAATGGATGCTCTTCCATTCAAATTGAATATGGCAACTCTTTCCTTCATGTTTCCTTAATAATCATGTACTTGAAAGTACTTCTTTATCCCAAGAAGCCAAGCTTCAGCTTCTTGTCCAGTCTTTATCTCACCATCAAATGTAGGAGGTTTAGCCTTCTTGAATTCATCCTGAGAGTGATCCCTATGGTGTCTTTTTCTCTTTCTTTTATGAGAAGAAGAGCTTGAATCCCCGATGGATTCTTCAGAATCAGATGATCCACTAGAATTCCTTCTCCTTCTCCTAGTGCTGCTCTTACTACCTTCTGGTCTTGCTGTACCTTGTACAGAGTCTATCTTTCTTTGCAAGTCTGTCAAACTATGCAACAAAGCAGCATTCAACTGATGCTGCTCTTCTTGGGCTTTAATCAGACTTCTCATGGTAGCTGCAACATCTGACAGTGTCTCTTGGAATCTCCTTCCATTAGAATCAATGTCATCATTTCTATTTCGGGCATTTTCTCCCATGGCATCTTCTGCTCATTCATGCGAATCCTGAGCATCATACCCATCATGGGTTCTCATACTGAACCACCACTTACTTGTCAAACTGCACCACCTGGAATACTTCCCTGGAAAGTGACTATGACTCTGCAAACGTGTTAGTAACATAACTGTTAGATACATAACATTAATATAAACCGGCATTACTTACCTTCTCTTGGAGAATTATAAAATTACAAGTTTTTCCAAACACTAAATTTTTCTTCATCAAAGAATGTCTATCTTTGCTGCTAATTTCTCATTTTCAACCCTGAAATTCACTGAAAAACCACTGAAAAACGGTCAAAATCCATTAAGAAATCCTACTGAAAACTCAGAATTTCCTTCTTATTTCAACTATTGAATCGGCTTCCCTTTTGACTAAATCTCCCGCGGAATCGGCTCTTCTTTTCACTAAATCTCCTGCAGAATCGGCTCTTTGAACCCCTAATTCTTCTGCAACGGCGACTCTAGGAACCACTAATCATTCCGACGTTTCGACGGTCTCTCTCATCGGAAGACTTAACGCTTTGGCTTCCGCAACGACGGCTCACGGAACACTTTCCTCTTCCGATCGGCGCCAAATCACTTAGAAAAAATTTAACTTCCTCGTGGCGTCGGCTGTCTTCACACATCGAAAGTCTAGTGACTTTGGCTTCCACAACAGCGGCACGCCAAATACTAACTTCTTTCAATCGGCATGGACTTAGAATAATTTTAAATTTTTTTGGCATTGGCAGCCTTTCTGGTCGGAAGCTTTAGTGATTTCGCTTCCGCAACGGCGGCTGACGAACCACTTTCTTCTTTTGATAAGCATCGGTAGTCTTTATCTTCGAAAGCCTTAGGGCTTTTGGCTTCCGCAACAGCAGAAGTCCCTTCCGCTAATTGTTCTGATGCAGAACACTTAGACGAACTTTTCGTGGCTTTCTCCAAACTGTTCCGACGTCGACGATCTTTATTATCGGAAGCCTTAGGGCTTTTGGCTTCCGCAACAGCGAAAGTCCTTCTTCCTAGCTCTTCCACAATGGCAGGATTCTTCCCTGCTAGTGGCCCGACTGCTCCACACTTAGACCATTTTCTTTTGTATTTTACCAGTCATCCACTGATTTCTGCTGGGCAGAATGAGATACAACCTCTGTCAGTTGTTCCTTCTTGGCCCATAGAGGTCCATTGTTGCAACTTGAGGCTCTGATACCATACTGTCATGTCTCCAAGCCTCCGATCGGCCAAGAGGACATGACCACCATTGCTTAAACCACCCGAGCTAAGAGCCCCATGAACATAAGCATGCACAAAATTGCTGAAACGAAATGCTGAACGAAAATACATTGAAGTAAAACATGCACACATGCGATTAATCATCATACACAGTGGAAAACAACATCATTCATACATGCATGCATTTAATATGTTCATCATATCATTAACAGAAAAGATAGTTGCAGAAGTAAAATGCATAAGGTCACTTATCTTGTGAAGAGCTCGATCCGCAACCAGCTACATCACTGCAACGTTCCACCCAACCATAGGCCAGCGTGCTCCTTAATCTCTTAGCAGCGCTGCCACCCCCGAGCTGGGCATGATTCACCAAGGAATAAGGGAACTAGCAGGCTTACACATAGCCAAGGATATACAAAACACACATAGCCAAGCCAACACAGTTGGGTTTATCAGGCCATCAAGGAGTTGGGGAAAGGCTCAATGCTAAGCTGGTGAGCTCATTTCAGAGCCAAGAACACCTACACCAGAACTAGCCTGACCTCTAAGACACCCACACACACCCAACACAAGGAATCGGTCCCTTCTCTGCTAAACAGTCCCTCAGGCCCTGCATTCCCTTCCAGTGCTATTCATGGTTGATGGAGAAGAAGGCCAGCCCTCTAGCTCTATCTGTGTGGTTTCCAGCCACCAGGTTTATCAAGCAAAACTAAGCCCCCATCCCTACTCCTTACACAGTCCGAAGACCAACCATTGCATGTATGTAATCAATCAGAATTACAACTGAACAGGGGAAAATGACTCTGAGCAATCTACCGTAGCCCCAAAATGTAACAGCAAACACAGCTCATGGCATGGGGAAATTAGCAGCCCCGAAATGTATTAGTGAGCATGACTCACAACATGGGAAAACAACAACCCGACCTTGGCAACAAAGACACCAGGGAGACTTACCCAGACTCCCAAATATAGAGGAAAAACATACGCACAAGCCGCAAACCAGCAAGCAAAACTTACACACAGTCCCTAGGTGTAAATGGCCTTCCACAGGAAAATCATGGGTGATAGTGGCTGAACGGCTCCCAGCTGGCTCCGTGAGTAACGACAACGAAGAAACACAGCACGTGAGAGAAATCCACACCCAATTCCGACTACGGGTTAAAACATAGTCGATTCCTTTGTGGGGAAAACGTGAATGGTAGTGGGAATGGCTCCTCTCTCCTGGCTACGTGAGACCAAGCCGGAAAGAAGTATGTGCGTGGGAACAAAAGAATAGAAAATGGTCCTTGTGTGAATATTAGCGGCTCTACCTCTACGCGTGGATGAACAGACAACCAGGAGGACGCTAATTGGAAGTGCGTGAGTGTTCCACACAGGCGTGGAGGGAATGAATGTCCGTGTGAGTGATCCCCATGGTTTCTCTTCCATTGTGAAGTCAACCGTGGTGGAGTGTGCATGTGGGTGAGGACTGACAGTCCTGCCACCCCACTCCTAAGGACAATAACTGCCTCAGCAACAATTCTTAATGAAAGTGGTTGGGTAAGGCAAGGAAAGAAGACACATGGGTATTTCCCTCATTGGCCAAGGTTTGACAAATTCCCCCACATCCTTATCCTTGTGAAAATCATGCCCCTTTCTCATTTTAGTTGCCGCGATTGTAGCTGGTCGGGTTCGTTTAATTAAAGATGCATATTTACATGATGACAATTCAATATGTATGCCGTATGCCCCGATATGCCATTAGGGACAAATTTAAATTCAAAACATAGCATAACCGATCGATGGTAGGGACTTGGCCTTTAGCTCCACACCATGATCATTACAATACATACATCATGTACATTTAATGCAACGGGGTCAAAATCGGGGGTGTGACACCCTCACACATGCTAGTACCAAAGACACTCGATGGAAAAATGTGTGGGAATGCTGACCGGTCATTGCAAAATTTAGTCTCAAAGCCTTGTATATATTGCCTTTGGAACCTCGGGTGATGAGGTAACATATTTCCAGAGCCCAAGTTTCTATTTCGTCACGAGTCCATATAATTTCGAAGGGTTTGGCAATGGTGATCTGGTTTGAAAATCCTGTCTGTCTAGGTGTGCTGATGGTTGGTGAGCAAATTTCCACACTCACCCATCACCTTGGTGTTCCATGCCAAGGATGACACTAGTCATCAGGGCCCATACGTGAAGAGTTTTGAGAGATACACCTGCCTTCAGATACTCGCGCCTCCAGCAACGCATTTCCTGGACACTCACTCCCTGTAGGTGTTTTTTCAGGAGCCCCTAATTCCATCGCCGCCTCCAAAGCCTCCACATAGGGAGATAGTATTGGAATTCTCTCTGTAGGAGCATTTGTTCAGATGGGAGCGTTAGGGGTCTAATACCTGCACAACATAGTTTGTGAATTCCACTTGCCAAAGGTGGTGGGGCTGGTGGAGGTATGATACACCCTATTTCCTATGGGAGAGCCCACCTCACTAGAGGTGACAAGTACAAGAATTAAAATTCACCGCAAAGGCTTGCCTCAGCCAAGAGCGATGTGTCCCTATTTCCAGACCCCATGCCTAACAATGTTACCCGAGGAGGAAGAAGGTGGCAGATGAGGTTGAGCAGGGGAAAGATGCAAACTTACATGCCAGTGTGTACCCATGCAGAAAGCCGCATTTGAACACGGCGAAAACATAAACCTTGGATAGAAAAAGGGCATTATGCTGACTCATTAGGCCGACTAAAGGGTCCAAAACCCAGTAAAATGTGACTCACCTAAAAGCAAACAGAAAGGAATCATACTCAGAATCCAAAATAGTAGCCGAGCACGCCAGGCTGTCACTCGGGCTAAATTCACCCACTAGCTCCATGATGTTTATTCACATTTGTAAATCATGGCGATAGTTCCACTCTCTAGACTGTTAATGTTTGATTGCGACTGGAAACAGTTTTTAGGTTGGTTTCGAAGAATAGTCTCAGTGCTGAAATAGTATAAATACACTCCTGATAGAGGGAGACAGGGGTTGGTTGGGAAAATTTCAAGGGTTGAGGCTCTCCATTGTAATTAGTCTTTGATTTCTATGTTATGAATAAATTTCTATAGGAAGGATTGTCTTTCAAGGCAAAGATTCCTGTGTCATTGCTTCTTTCAATATGTAATCTCCTTACATGAAATGTTCATCTCGTTTTCATTCTAGTTTGTTAATTTCTTTCATGTCTGAAATGAGTGTATAATAGTTTGGAATTCATACATGCTATTCTCCGTCTGTTGCTTCAGATATCTTGTTTAAGTTATCTTCTAAATTTACATAAAATTCATCTTGTTGGTACTCTACATGATGGACTATTCCCTCTCATCTACTAATCACCCACTAAAAATCTCCTGATTACAAGATCGACGGCTATCTTGCCTCTGTTTGTAAATTCATGCCATTCTTTACCTCCTGCAATATGTTCCCTATCCGAACCTTCGACTCCATTTCCCAATGGTTCCTTACTGTAATAGTCCCACCTACATCTTACATTAACACGCCCGCCCCATTTAGGAGTCTAGCCTCCTGACCATTCTTGATTGAATATCCTACGTGAAGTAAACCTAAAAATAAGTGATAGATCCCTCTTTGACTACGCAGGGCTAGAGGTGCAGTCTAAAGTGGTTCTATTGTTTCCCGAGAGAGAACCCTTTTATGCCCAACCTATGGGCTCAATCTCGACGCTAACAAACTGGTGCCATTGTCGGGGACTAGATTGAAGATCATCCCTTGGAAGAATGACATAGTTTTAGATATGGTTATTGATAGTGAACAATGATCAGACATCAAGAAGGTTGAGCACTTTTCACCTAGAAACTCCACTCTTGAAGGATTCAAACTTCAGTGACTCCGCTGGTGGTATGACCCAGAAATCAAATTGTTAGAAAAACTGCAGGCTCCGTGTTGATGTAATTGTAACTTCAGAATGTATTCACTTGTATTTCTTCTGTATTGTAACCCGATGTTTATTCTGGGATGTACTTGAGTCATGTCATGCCCTGAGGTTCCTATCAGGAGTTTCTATAATGTAATAAAGTCATGTCAAGTCAATGTGGGTAACCCTCCTATTGTCTAATGGTTAAAGTCCCCGTAGTTCCATGGCACTAGGGTTATTAGACTCACCTAGTGAAGTCGGGCCTAGTTGGGTTTAGTCAAGTCGGGAATTAGTATAAATAGAGAGATAGCCTCTCTATTTATCACACACTCACTCACACTCAGTTGTAGCACATAGCTAAGGAAGAGAAAGACACTGGGGCAAGGAAAAAAGAGGTTACTGCTGTCGGGAGATCATCTTACTATTTTCGGTTTCACTTTTGGTGTTGATTCTATCTCAGAGGAAGTTGTGAGGTTTTCTCCATTTATGGTTTCCCCAAGGAAAAACACTGTGTTCATTGTCTCTTGTGTTTGATTGTTGTGCTTGTTGTTCTCTCAGTTAAAGATCATAATGATATGCTAGCTTAATGTTAAAAATCTAACATGGTATCAGAGCTAACCTGAGAAGAAGACACTGTGAAGCTATGGGAACTAGGGATTCCTATTTTGTGGATCTCTCTCCATAGATTTTCTGCAAAAGTAGGGTGGAATAACTCTCCTCCCTAGGGCGTATCTTTCTGTCGAAGAAGAATCCAATTCTGAGGTTTTTTAGTTTTGGACCTGACACTACTGCCAGAAATTAGGGATTTTCACAGAAGTGGAATTTTTTAGTGAGCCCAGCCCTGGATTGATCTCCTCCCCAAAATCAAAGTTAGGGATCAAATTCAAAGCATTTGGTTGGATAGAACTCTGGAAAAGCAAAACCCTAATATGCTCCTGAACCAGCACTGCAGGATTTCAGCTCCAAATCCATATCCAACATCTTGACCTAGTAAGATCTAAATCTTTTTCATTTCCATTTGAGGTTCTTAGTTAAGATGTCTCATCATACCAAGCTTGATGAAAATCTTGAGGGAGATGATAACTTCCGAGCCTGGAAGTAATCTCCCTGGTCCTGGAAGAAAATGAGTTAGACTCCTATATCAGTGAGGAGGTTCCAGTTCTAGAGGGAGATGAGGATAAGGCATTACATAAGAAGAACTTAGTTATGGCAAAGAGGATCATTGCTGATTCTATCAAGGATCACCTCATACCACAGGTGTCCTCCCTCAAGACACCTAAAGCTATGTTTGATGCCCTAACTAAACTGTTTGAAGGGAAGAACATCAATCAGAAGATGACTCTAAGGAACTAGTTGAAGAATGTAAAGATCCAGAATGAGGAGACCATCCAGTCATACTTCACAAGGGTCTCCCAGATCAAAGAACAGTTGGAAGCAATAGATGAAGAAGTGTAGAATGCAGAAATTGTGATGACAACTTTGAATGGCCTCCCTAGGTTATGGGATTCTTTCATCCAAAGAATCTGTGCTAGAAAGAAGTTAGTCAAGTTTAGTAGACTGTGGGAAGAATGTTCACAAGAAGAAGCTCGAATAGAAGCTCGAGAAGAAAATATGGGAAGTGAAGATCAATCTCTCACTATACACTCCAAGAAAGGAAGAAGGGAAAAGCATCATCACCAAGGTAAGCATTCTCATCAGAAAGGTTCATCTAAACTCAGATGTTATACATGCAATGAAATAGGACACTATGCTAGAAACTATCCCATGAATAAGAATGGACCCAAGAAGAAGAGGAACTCCAAAAGAAGGCATCATGCTCACACTGCTGAGGATGATGATCCTCCCAGAAAGAGAGTAAAACAAGAAAGTGAAGACTCTTCAAGTGAAGATGGATATGTTCTGATCTCCACTCTCATGGGAACTGTCACTCATGGAAGCAAAGATTGGATTATTGATAGTGGGGCTTCCAAACACATGACAGGTTTCAAGGAATCCTTCGAGAAACTATCCAAACATAATTCACCCCATAAGGTGAAACTTGGGGATGACTACCAATATCTCATAAAAGGTAGTGGTGAATCATCCTACAAGCTAGACTCTGGAAAGTCTATGAAAATGAAGGATGCCTTGTTTGTACCAGGACTAAAGAAGAATCTTCTATCCATATCGGCACTGGATGAAAAAGGCATGAGGGTTTCATTTGTAGATGGCCAAGTCCTCATGTGGCCAAGAGGAAATACTATTGACGATGCAATAGTAATTGGAGAACAAGAAGGAGGATTATACAAATTGAAGGGCCATCCAGAACAAGCTTTGGTCCATGAAACAATAGAGCCAAATGAACTTTGGCACAAAAGGCTTGCCCATGTGCACTACAGAGCACTACCACTTGCAAGAAAAGCTGTTGAAGGTCTTCTAGAAATTCAAGCAAAAAATAAAGGAGTCTGCAAAGGATGTGTGGAAGGAAAGAACACAAAGAAGACATTTCCAAGTAGTGAAAGCAAAGCAAAAGGAATCTTGGAAATCATCCACTCCGATGTATGCGGACCAATGTCATCAAGTTCATTAAGCAGGTATGTATACTATGTTTCTTTTATTGATGACTTTTCTAGGAAGACATGGATTTAACTCATGAAGAACAAAGCTGAAGTTTTCAGCAAGTTCAAAGAATTCAAAGCCTTGATCGAAAACCACACAGAAAAGAAGATCAAGACCTTTCGATCAGATAATGGCGTAGAACTCACATCAAATGAATTCAAATACTTATGCAAATAATTGGGGATTAAGAGGGATTTATCCACTCCAATATAATCCACAACAGAATGGGGTTGCAGAAAGGAAGAATAGAACTATAATGGAAGCTGCAAGAGCAATGCTTCATGATCAAGATATTCCCATGCATCTATGGGCAGAGGCTACCGGAACAGTGGTGTATGTATAGAACTGTACTCCACACAAAGTACTCAAGAACAAGACTCTTGAAGAAGTATTCTCTGGTAAGAGACTAGAAGTCAGCCATCTCAGAATATTCGGTTGTCCAGTGTACATACACATTCTGAAAGAAAAGAGGACAAAGTTAGATCCTTCGAGAAAGAAGGGTATATTTGTGGGATACTCTGAAAGCTCAAAGGATTACAGAATATACTTCCCAGGATTCAAGAAGATCGGAATCAGCAGGGATGTAACATTTGATGAAGACACAGCTTACAACAAATCCAGAAAGAGACCTGCTGAAGAACCAGACGAAGCAGAAGCACCTAGAATTCGTGATACAACCATGAATGAAGATATTCAAGAAGAAGATCGAGAATTTGAAGAACCACAAGACCTTTAGATCCACCTCAAGAGAAGAATCCTCACAAGAGGAAACCTGCTTGGGTACGAGAAGCTATCCAAGGTGCGAAAAGATATGGGGCTCCAGAAGAGAATCACAGAGAAAGAAAGAGAACCAGATCCTACTTTGGATATGTAGCTTTAATATGTGACTTTATCAATAAAGAACATTCCAATTATGAAGAAGCGACAGAACAAAAAGAATGGAAGGAGGCTATTATCGAAGAGTATCAATCGATCATGAAGAACGGTGTTTGGGATGTTGTCCGAAAACCAGAAGGGAAGTCGGTTGTAACTTCCAAATGGATCTACAAGATCAAGCATGCTGTAGATGGTAGCATAGAGAAATATAAGGCAAGATTCGTGGCTTGCGGATTCTCACAGAAAGAAGAAATAGATTATGAAGAAACCTTTGCACCTATAGCCATAAACACTTCCATCAGATCAGTACTTGCTCTGGTTGCAGTGATGAAATGGAAGATACACCAAATGGATGTCAAGACTTCTTTCTTGAATGGTGTAGTGGAAGAGGAAGTGTATGTAGAGCATCCACTCAGTTTTGAGACACATGACAGGGATTCTCATGTGTGTAGATTGAAGAAAGCCCTGTATGGTTTGAAACAGGCACCCAGGACATGGTGCAACATATCTGACAACTTTTTATCGATTTTGGGCTTTACCAAGGGTAAAGCAGATTCCAACCTTTACTACAAGGTTGAAGATGGAAACATAGTGATGCTCCTACTGTATGTAGATGATCTATTTGTAACAAGTATGGATGGGTTGATTGCTGATATGAAGAGAAATCTTGTTGCCGAGTTTGAAATGAAGGACTTGGGTATGATGAATTATTTTCTAGGTATGGAGGTGTGGTAGAATGTAGATGGAATCTCCCTCAGACAAGGGAAGTATGTAATAGAGATCTTGAAGAGGTTTGGGATGATGGACTGCAAGGCCATGAACACACCTATGGCATTGAACCTAAAGCTGTTGATTGATGCTTCATCAGAAGTGGTTGATGCTACTATGTATCGTCAGATGATTGGGTCATTGATGTACCTGACGAACACAAGACCAGATATTTTCTTTGCTATGAACACCTTGAGCTAGTTCTTGACAGATCTGAGACATGTTCACTTGATTGTTGCAAAGCATATTATGAGGTACCTGAAGGGTATAATTGATTATGGGATCAAGTACAAGGTGAATCAAAAGATTAAAATGGAGGGTTATGTTGATTTATATTGGGCAGGCAGTGCCATTGATAGGAAGAGCACTTTAGGGTGTTGCTTCAGTATGGGATCAACTGTGATCTCTTGGTTTAGCAGGAAGCAATTCTGTGTGGCACTGAGTACAACTGAAACAGAGTATGTCGCAACTTGTTCAACTAGTTGTGAAGAAGTATGGCTGAGGAAGCTACTGTTTGATTTATTTGATCTCCAGATGGATGCTGCTTGTATACATTGTGACAACCAGAGTTACGTGAAGTTGTCAGAGAATCCAGTGTTCCATGACAAGTCGAAGCATATCGAGATCAAGTATCACTATATCAGGGATATGGTGCAGAGGGGAGCAGTGAAGCTCCAATATGTTGCGATGGAGGAATAGATAGCTAATGTGTTGACAAAACCATTGGCTAAAGTGAAGTTTGAGTAATTTAGGGAGAATCTTGGTGTTCTCCAGATTGAGGTTTCCTCCAAGGGGAAATGATGAGACCCAGAGCCATTCTGACATGGTGAGAGGATTGGTTCCTTCCATGGTCAGATGTAAGGGCTGAGCCATTTTGTCATGGTGAGGATTGGTTCCTTCCATGTCAGATATGAGTGCTGAGCCATTTTGATGTGACTGTAGGATTGGCTCCTACATGATCAGAAGTAAGCGCTGAATTCCATTCTTGGAATGGAGGCACCTGGTCAGTTACCAGGTAGCTCAGTCTGGGACTGGGGGCCATTCTGATATGACTGTAGGATTGGTTCCTACTTTATCAGATGTGAGTGCACACCCTTTTGAACATGCATGTTGGATTGGTTCCTCACATGTGTCAGATGTAAGTGCAGAGCCTTTTAGAAGATGCATGTTGGATTGGTTCCTCGCATGTGTCGAATGTAAGTGCAGAGCTTTTTTGAACATGCATGTTGGATTGGTTCCTCGTATGTTTCGAATGTAAGTGCAAAGCCTTTTCAAACATGCATGTTGGATTGGTTCCTTGCATGTGTTGAATGTAAGTGCAGATCCTTTTTGAACATTTATGTTGGATTGGTTCCTTACATGTGTCAAATATAAGTGTTGAGCCTTTTTGAAACATGTATGTTGGATTGGTTCCTCGCATATGTCAAATGTGGGTACTGGGCCTTTCTGACAGGGTTGTGGGATTGGTTCCCACATGGTCAGATGTGAGTGTTGGGCATGCTCTTCTGATATGATTATAGGATTGGTTCCTACATGATCAGATATAAGTGCTGGGTGGGCCATTCTGACTTAGGGTCAGATATAAGCGCTGAAGAAGACCTACATGGAGGCTAGGCCTACAACCAGCATGAAAAAGGGCTGGCTCTGTAGAACTTCCTATGACGAGAAGAATCATGAGATAGCACCCGTGATGATCCAATGATGATGATCCAGTAGAGATGATCTAGATCAAGGGATGATCCAGATCCAGAGATGATGCTCCAGAGATGATCCAGATCAAGGGATGATCCAGACCAGAGATGATGCTCCAGAGATGATCTAGATCAAGGGATGATCTAGAACCAGTGATGATCATCCAGATCCAGGTGAAGATGACTTGAAGATGAAGGTGAATTGAAGATAGAGATGAATTGAAGGTGAATATGATGAAGAATCAATGATGATCCAGATGATACAAAGAACAAAACTTGTGCTGATAAATTGTGTCGAGAGAATACCTTCCTAGTTAAGAGGGAGTGTTGATGTAATTGTAACTTCGGAATGTATTCACTTGTATTTCTTATGTATTTTAACCCAATTTTTATTCCAATATGTACTTGAGTCATGTCATGCCCCGATGTTCCTATTGAGAGTTTTTGTAATATAAACAAGTCATGTCAAGTCAATGTGGGTAACCCTCCTACTATCTAAGGGTTAAAGTCCCCGCAGTTTCGGAGCACTAGGGTTATTAGACTCACCTAGTGAAGTTGGCTCTAGTTGGGTTTATTCAAGTCAGGAATTAGTATAAATAGAGAGCTAGCCTCTCTATTTATCACACACTCACTCACACTCAGTTGTAGCGCATAGTTGAGGAAGAGAAAGACACTGGGGCAAGGAAGAAAGAGGTTACTCATGGTGGGAGATCATCTTACTATTTTGGGTTTCACTTTTGGTGTTGATTCTATCTCAGAGGAAGTTGTGGGGTTTTCTCCATTTATGGTTTCCCCGAGGAAAAACACTGTGTTCATTGTCTCTTGTGTTTGATTGTTGTTCTTGTTGTTCTCTTAGTTAAAGATCATAATGATATGCTAGCTTAATGTTAAAAATATAACACTCTGCCAAGGAGAATGGAACCCTTATAAGGCCCAAAAATGCATGGTGAAAGGTTAATATATTTGAGTTTATGTTTCTTCCAATATGCCTTATCTTGTCTTGTAAGTTTGTTCCTATCCTTTCCTAAATTTATCAAAAAAACCTTCTATGGTTCAATTCATTTGGAACAGAGCTATGAATATATTCATGTTTATCCTTCTTTATGAACCAAAATCATTGTATCGTCTTGTACATTTGATTTTGACCAATATTTTTCTCCTGAAGCTCATGACGTTAAAGGTCACCCCTATGAACCTCATGAAACCTCAGTTAATAGCGTATCTATTGCGCCTAACCTAGTCTCTCCCAATATTCCAAGCCGGTACAAACCACTACAATTTCCTCCTATCCTCCATTATTTTCCTACAAAACATTACAAGTACCTCCCCAAATTTGATGGAGAATCCAAAGACTTCACTGCTGAGAAACATTTACAAGCCTTTGAACATTTCTTTGACCTTTTTGAGACAGAACATGATGATGTTTGCATGAGGACTCTTGCCTAGTATTTGTAAGGAGATGCTAAAGAATGGTTCAAACACTTGCAGCGTAAGTCCATCAATACCCGGGAAGAGTTTTCTTGCACCTTTTTGAAGTTTTGGGGTAGGAGAAGGCCACTGGATCAAAAAATTTCAGAAGTGTATTCCCTGAAGAGGCATGAGGGTGAGGCCATATCTATTTTTAACAGAAGATTTGCAATATTTTATTATAACATGCCTAAGGAGGTCCAACCTCTTGAGAATGCTACTAAGATCTATTATGCATCCACCCTCCCCCTTGAGCTGTCCTTGCTTCTTTTGGAAAGAAAATCAACCACTCTGCAGCATATGTTTACTGATTGTTTGGAGGTTGAGAAAAAACTTGAAATATCCCAAAGAGCGTCGGGACAAGACAGTGGTGGCGAAATAAAAGATAATTAAAAATTGGTTGGGCCCTACAAATAGAAGGGGAGAGTCCTTTTTCAGCTAAAGATTTCCCTTGCTAGACAGGAAGATGATCAGCCTGATATAGAAACAGATGGTTCTGTAGGCCTGTTTTCTGAAGGTTGCAATCTGCTCAGCACCGGGTCCGTTAATGACAATTTTAGAAGGGATTTATATGTACCTGTGTACAATGAGTATGAGGAGGAGTATCTGGAGGCTATACCTGAAGATCTGGTTATAGAACCAAGGTCTTCTAATGGAGAAAATAAAGCTGCAATCCAAAGTTAGAAGGTTGAGACATGAAAGGATGGTGAATGTGCTGGAGGTGATATCCTACCCTTGTGTTATTCCTCTTTTGAATTAATATGGAACATGATTAAAGCCTCTAGGAAGAAACAAAAGTTAGAGGTTATGGTGCATTTCATAAACTTATGTGGAAGAGAAGATGATAAAGAGGAACAGTCATGCAATCCCTCTCTGTTTATTGATACGTCGGGAATTTGTGATGAGGTATTGAGTCACGAAGAAGGAGGCAGCAGCCCTCAAATAAATACCTTTTTTTAATTGTATACCTTCAGGAATATCACCCCATGAAGGAGGAATATGCCTACTCAATTCTGTTAAAAAAAAGGAGGACGTTCATGCTGAGGCACATGAAGAAAGTGAAGCTCTAGTTTCAGAAATTTTGAGTGAAAGGATGGATGTTTCATTGGAGAATGATTTTGTGGGACCTTTCCTAGGGTCTTCCAAGTATCATCCTGACAGCTCACCAGAGGAAGAGAGTTCCATACAGCTTTCCCATGAACAGATGACAGAATATGCTAGAGGTTACCGTGGTTTTTATGACCCCATAGCAGAGTACATGGAAAGTCTAGGTAATGGTAATGACTGGTCACATCTCTACTGTAAAGATTAGTTTATTTGTTTTAGCTTTCTTCCATTTTGTATTTCATTCCTGTTCATCAAGCACAAAAAGAGAACAAAACTATTAGGCAAGCTGCGTGTTTGGCTTCATTGGAAGTCTGATTCCACTTAGTCAGACTTGCGCACTAAGTTAGGTAGAGTAGGTAGGAACAAATAAGCTCGGAAATCATTAATCATTTTCTTTATTGCTATTTTAGTTTGTTTTCATTTTCAATTGTAAGCACAAGTTTTCAATCACAACTGTTCTCAGTGTCAGAATATGGCCAAGAGCATGGTTGCAGAGTGACCTAAATTCGCTAAAGTAGTAGCTCAGAGCATAATGGAGGCTTCGAAGGAAAGATTGGGGATGACCTAATGGATTTGGAACTTGGTCTATGGGGGTTCTTTGCTACCTTGATAGGAGGATAGAATCCCTCATGGAGCTAGATGTTAGCACTTTGTTTGCAACAGTCGATTTATGGGCCTGACAGAGCTCGAAAAGGGTCCTATTCATTTGAAAATTATGTGAGCACCCTTCAGATTATTGGAGGCACATTTTCCTTGTTTTGAGACCATTAGATAATGAAGAGAGCTAAATATATGGTGGTATATTCCTCTGGAGGTGAAGAATTGCAGTCGCGGCAATGATAGAGAAAGGC
Organism: Pseudotsuga menziesii; assembly: GCA_001517045.1. NCBI lineage: Eukaryota > Viridiplantae > Streptophyta > Pinopsida > Pinales > Pinaceae > Pseudotsuga > Pseudotsuga menziesii. The sequence continues at coordinate 592,665 of LPNX010355714.1, read as the reverse complement.
GTCGTAGACCAATGATTCAGGAGCACAAGGAAGAAGAGCGATGATAGAGCGTGTTTTTGGAAAAAAAGACGTGAGAGAATGGTCAAAGTTTGGCATTCACAAAGTTTGTTAAAACTGGAAAACAATGAAGGGTCAAGATCAAGGTGAAGCCTGATCGATGGCCCGAAATGGTTTCACTGAGAAAACATGCTTGATATAAGGAACTTTCCCAAATCATGAAACAGGTTAAAGGGTGGAAGTATCTGACGGCAAGGATGAAAGCAGAAGTGGATCTACGGTCCCAGCTGATTTCGGAAGACAAAATTGTGCAGAGAAAGTCGTGATTCCAAATCACGAAAAGTGGTACCGGCTGTAAAGAATCAATGGTCACGACAAGGGCAGAGGTAGATCTATGGTTGTGGCCCTTTTTGCGATCTGAACTAGTGTGGACAATGTCAGGATCCTGATTCATGAAGAGGTGATAGGACCCACTCAAATTGACGGTCGCATGGGAAGGCCAATCTAAATCAACGAGTAAGAACATGCCATGATCTAAAATATGTTCGTTGTATCAAGAGAGGAGAAGTTGGCGGCAGAAGTAATGAAATGTGGATGGTGGAGGTGAAAGGTTCCCCAAAATCGGAGGGCTGAGGAAGCCTTGAGGCTGTAAGTGTCACATCCAGTGCAGAGATGACAATGGAGGGGACATTCATACACGTAATCTTCCCCCCAGCTGATTAACTGATTCCCCCGATGCCATTTGTAGCATGCATACAGGTGAAATCATCCCTATGGTAGAGCCGTATTGACTAAAGACAAACGGATTCTATGTGAATTGGCCTGTGAAAGTAGGGAAAACAACCAACGAATTTGGTATTCACATGGAGCAAGGCCAACATGAAGTGGGAGATCATTATGTTTCCTACGTCACAAGAGAACGGGAGCATGGGGGTGTCCACTTCATGTGCTTTGTAGCATGGATCAACTATACAAGGTGGAATCCAAAAATATTTCCCACAACAAACAGTAAGGTGCCGCAGCTGATGAAGCAACATGACTAGATTCCCAGCAGGTAAAGAATCACCATGCCTGTGCCCTCACACATGTTGGTACCAAAGACACTCGATGGCAGAATGTGTGGGAATGCTGACTGGTCATTGCAAAATTCATTCTCAAAGCTTTGTATATATTGCCTTTGGAACATTAGGGATGAGCTAACATATTTCCAAGGCCCAAGTTTCTATTTCATTGTGAGTCCATAGAAGTTTGAAGGGTTTGGCGATGGTGATCTGGTTCGAAAAGCTTGTCTGTCTAGGTGTGATGATGGTTGGTGAGAAAATTTCCACACTCACCCATCACCTTGGTGTTCCATGCCAAGGATGAAACCAGTCATCAAGGCCTACACGTGAAGATTTTTGAGAGATACACCCACCTTCAGATACCCACACCTCCAGTGACGCATTTGTTGGACACTCACTCCCTGTGGGTGTTTTTTCAGGAGCCCTTGATGCCATCGCTTCCTCCAAATCCTCAACATAGGGAGACAGTCCTGGACTGCTCTCTGTAGGAGCATTTGTTCGGATGGGAGCATCATGGGTCTAATACATGCACATCCCAGTTTGTGAATTCCACTTGCTAAGGGTGGTGGGGCTAGTGGAGGTATGCTACACCCTATTACATGTGGGAGGGACCAAATCACTGGAGGTGAGGAGTATAAGAATGACAAGCCACCACAAAGGCTTGCCTCGGCCAAGAGCGATGCGTCCCTTTTTCCAGACCCTACACCTAACAGTGTTACCCAGGGAGGAAGGAGGTGGCAGATGAGGTTGAGCAGGGGAAAGATGAAAACTACCCTGCCAGTGTGTGCCCATGTAGAAAGCCACATTTGAACATGGTAAAAACACAAACCTTGGACAGAAAAAGGGAATTATGCTGACTCATCAGGCCAGCTAAAGGGTCCAAAACCTGGTAAATGGTGACTCACCTGAAAGCAAACAGAAAGGCGTCATACTCAGAATCCACAACAGTAGCCGAGCACGTTAGGCTGTCACTCGGGCTAAATGCACCCACTAGCTCCATGATGTTTATTCACATTTGTAAATCATGGCGATAGTGCCACTATCTAGACTGTTAATGTTTGATTGTGACTGGAAACAGTTTTTAGGTTGGTTTCAGAGAATAGTCTCAGTGCTGAAATAGTATAAATACACTCCTGATAGACGAAGATAGGGGTTGGTTGGGAAAATTTCAAGGGATGAGGCTCTCCATTGTAATTAGTCTCTGATTTCTGTGTTATGAATAAATTTGCAAAGGAAGGATTGTCTTTCAAGGCAAATATTCTTGTGTTGTTGCTTCTTTCAATATGTAATATCCTTACATGAAATGTTCATCTCGTTTTCATTCCAGTTTGTTAATTTATTTCATGTGTGAAATAAGAGTATAACAATTTGGAATTCATACATGCTATGCTCCGTCTATTGTTTCAGATATTCATTTAATTTTTCTTCTAAAGTTACGTAGAATTCATCTTGTTGGTTCTCTACGTGATGGATTGTTCCCTCTCATCTACTAATCACCCACTAAAAATCTCCTGATTGTAAGATCGACGACTATCTTTCCTCTATTTGTAAATTCACACCATTCTTTACCTCCTGCAATATGTTCCCTACCCGGACCTTTGACTCCATTATCCAATGGTTCCTTACTCTAATAGTCCCACCTACATCTTACATTAACACGCCCGCCCCATTTAGGAGTTTGGCCTCCTGGCCATTCTTGATCGAATATCCTATGTGAAGTAAACCTGAAAATAAGTGAGAGATCCTTCTTTGACTGCGAAGGGCCAGAGGCGTAGCCTAAAGTGGTTCTGATGTTTCCCGGGAGAGAACCCTTTTCTGCCCAACCTATGGGTTCAATCCCGACGCTAACACCTAGAACTAAACCATTCAAGAAAAGTTGAGGCAAACAAACCCCACCTTGTTAGCAATTATAGAAAAAGAGGTAAGGAAATTTTTGGATGCTAAAATAATTATTCCATTGAGATATTCTAAATGGGTTTCAAATCTAGTTCCAGTCAGGAAAAAGATTGGTGATATCAAAATGTGTGTTGATTTTAGAAACCTAAACAAATTCTCTTTAAAATACAACTATACCTTGCCTAAAATGGACCAAATTTTGCAAAAGGTAGTAGGAGCCAACAAGATTTCCATGGTAGATGGATTCTTAGGTCGTAATTAAGTTTCTATGAGCAAACAAGACAAAGAAAAAACTACGTTTATCACTCCTTGGAGAACATTTATGTATGATAAAATGCCATTCGGATTGATGAATGCAAGGGAAACTTTCTAGCGAGCCATGGATATTTCCTTTGTAGGTGACACATACAATTTTATAGTGATTTATCTAGATCATATGACAGTATTTTCAAAATATGATCATGATCAATTGTCACACTTAAGACAACTATTTAAGAAATGTAGAAAATTTGGCATTTCCTTTAATCTAAAAAAGTCCAGTTTTGTCATGCAAGAAGGAAAAATATTGGGTCATATTATGTCCAAAGAAGATTCATCCCAAATTTAGATGAACAAATTAAAACCATTACTAACATGATTAAATATGGTAATGAGGTAAAATGGACTAAAGAGGCCAAAGAGGATTTCGAGATTCTTAAGAAATCAATTGGAGAAACACCAGTGCTTATCAGCCCAGATTATTCTAAACATTTCTTAATAATTTCCTTTTCTTCTACCCATACCATTACGGTTGTACTTTTATAGAAGAATAATGAAGGCCATGAGAAGCCAATTGCATTTTTCAGCAAAGCACTTAGAGATGCTAAGTTAAATTACAGTTTGATGGAGAAGCAAGCCTATGCAATGGTGAAGGCATTGAAATATTCCAGATGTTATGTATTGCACTCTAAAATCATTGGTTATGTTCCACATATACTTGTAAAATATATTCTTTGTCAAACTGATAGTGAAGGTAGAAGAGTAAAATGGATCACTAAAATAAAATAGTATGATTTGGAAATAAAACCTAACAAACTAGTGAAAGGAAAATGATTATACAAACTATCAACTAAGTCAAATTGCAAGGCCTTCGATTTGAAACTAATTGCAGAATTAACAGAGGAAGAGAAGTTGAAAAGTGTGCAAGATGCACAAAACGACACAATGAAGATAAACCCAAAGTTTCAGGAATCTGAATGGTATTCAGACATTGTCTATTACTTGATGAATTTAGAACGTCCAAAGTATTTATCCAAATCCCAAGCAATATATATGAAATTAAATACAGTAAAATACTACATATTAGACGAATATGTTTACTGGAAGGACCCTTAATACATCCTACTAAATTGTGTGGTTGAGGATGAAATTGAAGGAATTATCATAGAATTTCACAAGGGAGTCTATGGAGGTCGTCATGCATGGAGATATATAACATAAAAATTTCTAGGAGATATGTACTATTGGCCAAGAATATTTGTTGGCACTTACCAAATTGCAAGATCTTGTGTGGAATGTCAAATGTTTACACGAAAAGAGAAACTCAGATCTTTACCTTTGAAACCAATAACAAAATCATGACCTTTTCAACAGTGGGGTTTGGAATTCAATGGGGAGATAAATCCCTAATCAAGTGGGAAGCATAGATGGATCCTAACAACCACATATTATTTTACCAACTGGGTAGAAGTTGTGCCTACTAGGCTATCAAATGAGTATGTATTCGTGATATTTATGGAAGAGAATATATTATCGATATTTGGTTGTCGAAGAAAAATAATTACAGATAATGAAAAAGCTTTTAAATTTTCCAAAGTGGTACAATTTTATCAAAAGTACAACATTAAACTAGGACATTGAACCACATATTACCCACAGGGTAATGGAGTGGAAAAATCATCTAATAAAATCCTACTCAGGATCATAAATAAGATGCTAACATGTAACAAAAGATCTGAAATATGCATTGTGGTATAACATAATAAGTATCAAAAGGTCAATTGGAATTTCACCATTCGAACCGGTCCATGGAGAAGAATTTATCCTTCCAATTCAGTTGGGGTTGTCACCTGTCATTAAACCAATACAACATGAAAATGAAGAACCATATCATATGTTTAGGAGAATAAATGAGATAATTGAACTCTAGTATGAGAAAGAAACACTATAAAAATCTTATAAAACATCAAAGAAAAGTGAAAAATACTTTTGACAGAAGAGCACTTGAAAGAGACTTTTATCTAGAAAACCTTGTACTTAAATGGGATGCTAGAAAAGTGAACATAGGAAAGCATGGAAAGTTTTACAATATCTGGATTGTTCCATTTGTAATTCATGAAGTTAAAGGAAAAAACACCTTCATACTAGCTAATATGGATGGTGACAATATTGAAGAACATGTCAATGGCAGGATTCTGGAAAAAAATATTCATTTACTGATGGCAGGTTCATCAAATTTTGTAAATATTAGTGTTGGAAGCATTTGTATTTCATGCTTTTTCAAATATAACATTTAAATTTCATTTTTCCTTTCATGATTGTAACTAAATGAAAGAGATAACCTGCAAAGTTGTAAACATTTCTATGGCTATAGACTTCATGGCCCAACAAGAAAAAGGCATAGGTCTATAAGTTCTTCGCATTCCTTAGTAGGATAAAGTTGTCCCCGTGGACCCATATTTAGTACACATATTTTTAGATGCATTCACAAATACCGAAAAATCAGTTAATCAAAGGGCTCAAGAATTTGAAGGGTGCTAAATTCTGAAATCCGAAGGCTCGCTAAGTCTAACAAGTGACTAGAAGCCAAGGGCTAGACACTAACTGTTGGGAAAGCAGATATTTGTTGATATTCAGTTGATTGAATAGACGATTTGAACAACATTGGTTTAATTAGGTAAAGGTTTAAGTTGAATAAGGACCAACCAAATCTGTCGGCAAATCAATTTGATCGACAGTCGATGGTGAATGTGCATGAACTGATGTGAATGGCAGTTAAGAATAAAAAGGCACTGATAAATTTTTAGAAGTGAAAATTATATTTGATGGTTGAGGTTCATGGCACATCCAAAATATGCACATAATTCACTAAGGCTTGACCATGCGTAAAATTAAAACCACTTTTTACAAGTGGCAATGTTGTATGGATTGCGCAAGCTCAAGTGGATTTTTAAAACTTCCTAGGAGAGTATGCGTTACCACCTTAGGAAACCAAGGTGGTTTCTTTGTATGATAAAAAATGGTCCCATATAATACTCTAGTCATCCCACTGATCCATTTGTCTAAGGTCACGTCTCTTTTTCTTCTATCCAATGATGTTCTTCCAAGTGTCTATCCAAAACCTAAGTGTCACTAAAAGTGATTTTTTCTCCCTTTTCAAAACTCATTATATTGTGTACCCATCAAGAACCCATGAACCAAATATATGAGGAAACCAATACCTCCATTCAGTGGCCAAATCAACTACCTACATCATCCATGTCATAAAACCCGGTAATATTGTTAAAAACTCCCTACATTCAAATTTTAACGCTAAATGGATGAATTTACTGTAGTCTTCAAGATTTCAAATTTAGCCCTACCCATAGAAATCTTACCGTTAAATGGCCCAAGCTATCTGTGAAATTGCCCCAAAATATATGCATGTGGAAAATGCATCCATATTTGACCACCAAGTTGATATTAGGGATCCAAAAATTACCCACTTTGACCTAATACAAACTTTAAATGAAGTCTGGTATAAAGTGGCCATAGAACATGACCCTTACTATTTATGGAAATCTAACCTAGTAGGTTGTGTTTGCCCCCCTACTATACATTTCCTGGAATTGACTGTCTAGTGTTTGGATTATTACTCACAAAGCCAGAGTAACATCAAATCCTCTAATGGAAATTGAGTCCTATGTCAAATTGAGGCTGAAGAAGTCAAAAAGATGTTTTCCCTTCCTAAAGAAGAAAATTCCCTACCATTTGGAGAAATGGAATTATCCCTCCAATACCAAACCCTGAGCTTAGAGAGAAAAACCACTGTTATAAACCGCTATCTAGAGGCAGGAGTGGTGACCTCCAACCAAAATCCCCCCCTTAAAAACAATTTTTTTCAAACCTAAGGAAACTATTTTTCTAGCCTTAGGTTTGAAGTAATATATTTAAAGTAAGAAGTAATATATTTAAGTGCTATGCATTACTTAGAAGCATTTTTAGAGAAACTAACTTTGGAAAAAGATGAAGCAGTACCAAACAATCCACATGGAATGATTTCAAAGAAAAGGAAAGAAAACAAAAATGTAGCATATGAATTAACTCACAGACTTGATTTAGTAAGTATTGCCAACAAAGACAACTAATAGGAGGTTAAAAAGATTTTGGAGCATACAATAGATTCAAGTGAGTCTGAACATACTATTGGGCAAAAAAGAGGGATTGATGAGATGGAAATATATGAGGAAGAACCAACCCCTCAATCTAAAAGGTAAAAGAATGATCCCGCAGAAGAAGCTAAAGCATTAGCCTTGAGAGAAATTCAAACTAAAGTATCCCAGGAAATTGGAGAAATTGAAAGGCCTGTAGTGTTGTTGGGTAAAACACCAACATAATGATTCCTTATCCATCCTTGTAGTTCACATTGCCTTTGAAACCGATAGAAATAACTCCAATTGGGCCAATTTTAATCAAACTGGCCTGCAATCAATATATAGGGAAATAAGGAAAGGAAGTGTACAACAAGTAAATGAAGATAGGTTGTAGGAAACGTATACAAATAGAATACTTTTAATAGTTTCATATATTAGCAGTGATACTTTCAGATACTCAGTGATTGGGCCCATAGTACATAAGCGTACAAGCTTGAAATATTATAGACCCACAGAGCATGTTTTGGATTGGTCTCTATTTAGTAATATAGACAAGGTAGTTTTCTTCAAGCAATGCAGTGAAATTATATGGGCAGAAGTGGTGAAATCCACCAAAATAGAGAAGAGGTATAGAGAATATTTGAATAAGGTAAGTGACATGTTGAAAGCTGAAAAATGGAAAACCAAGGCTAAACACGTGACCATCAAAGATATTGAATAAAATATTGTCAAATTAAGTGCAAAACCTGGAGATGATTCTCAAGTCAAATATTTGATGGCCAACAAGGAAAATGAAATAAGAGTCTTAAACATAATATAGAGATCCCAACTGTACAACTGGTTCAAACTGCTCAGATACACCATGTGGAGAGAGAAAAAGAACAGTTACTAGATACCATGGAAAAGGACAGAGATGAAGTAGAAGAGAAGGACAATAATATTGGTGAATTGACATCTCAGATAGGTACCCTTAAATTTCAAAGGGATAACATAGATAAAATTGTACCATAATATACCCTATACTCGGTAGTTACAAAGTAGACTAAAATGCGACCAAATGCAGAGCAAGATATGCAAGAAGCTACCACACAACCACCACCACCTAAAATATTGGATGCGGATGCTATGGAGGTGGATTAAGATACTACTGAGCCTACCAAAATAGTAGAATATGTATAAGTTAAGATCAAATAACTTGAGGATGATGTTAGATAGAAAAATAATAGAATTGTGTAGTTGGACCATGATATAAGAGAAAAAGAGGATTACATAATTGACTTCAAGAAAGAAATACATGATTTAAAAAATTCAAGTTACATCACTGAATATAGATTCTCAAGGAGAAGAGTTGATAAGAAGAATCACACAGGAGGTTTGGGACATCATGTTGATGTATTTGTAACTTCAGAATGTATTCACTTTTGTATTTCTTATTGTATTTCATTGTACCCCAATGGAGATGTTTGTTCCTCCGATTAAGAGAGTCATAAATATAATAAAGTCATGTAAATTAATTGAGGTTAACCCTCCATTGTAAGTCGAGGAAATACACCCCACAGTTGAGTTGTATTAGGGTTATTAGACTCTCCTAGAGAAGTCGGTCCCGTAGAGTAAATGTCAAGTGGAAAACAAGTATAAATAGAGAGTGAGACTCTCTATTTGAAACACACACTCACTCGATAGTAGCGCATGAGTAAGCGAGAAGTAGCTCATGCAAGTGAGAGAGAGAACAGCTTTCAGATATCATCTTTGTACTCTTGGGTTTTACTTTTTCTATTGGTGGTCATTCTATCTTTGAGGAAGTTGCAGGGTTTTCTCCTTTATGGTTTCCCTGAGGAAAAATATTTGTGTCTCTTGTCTCTTTTGGTTATTGTTGTGCATGTTATTCTCTCAGATAATATCCTAGATCATATTGATTAAATGATAAAAGTCTAACATGGAATCAGAGCTAACCTAAGAAAAAGACATTGTGTAGCTGTAGAAGCTAGGGCTTCTTACTTTTTGGGTTTATCTCCACAAATCATCGGCAAAAGGAGGCTAGGTTAACTCTCCATTGAAGGGCACATCTTTTTGTCGAAGCAGAATCTGATTCCAAGCATTTTTCATTTTTTCTTGTCACTGCTCCGGGAAATTAGGGAATTTCACATAAGTGGAATTTTTGAGTGATACCAACATAGGATTTCTCTCCTCCTAAAAATATAAATTTAGAGACCAAGATTGAATTTTTTGGTTAGGTATAACTCTGAGAAAGTCAAACCCTAATTTGACCTTGGACCAGAAAATCAACATTGCAAAAAGATCAGCTCCGGATCCAATTCTGGCATCTGAAATTGGTAATATCTAAATATTTTGTATTTCCATTTAAGGTTCTCATTAAAGATGTCTCATCACACCAATATTGATGAAAAATCTTGAAGGAGTTGATAACTTCTGAGCATGGAAGTATAGGATTTCACTTGTTCTTGAAGAGAATGAATTGGACACCTACATAAGTGGAGAGGTTCCAGTTCCAGAGGGAGATGAGGCTAAAGCCTTACACAAGAAGAACTTGGTCAATTCCAATAGGATTATTGTTGATTCTATCAAGGATCACCTTATACCACATGTTTCTTCCCTAAAGACACCTAAAGAGATGGTTGATTCCTTGTCCAAGCTATTTGAAGGGAAGAATATAAATCAAAAGATGACTTTGAGAAATCAATTGAAGAATGTAAATATATAGAATGCAGAGACCACACAGTCATACTTTACAAGGGTCTCTCAAATCAAAGAAAAACTTGAATCTTGGAAGAAGTAGAGAATGGATAAATTGTGATGACTACCTTGAATGGTCTCCCTAGGTCATGGGACTCCTTTATTCAAGAGATTTGTGCTAGAAGAAAGTTAATCACTTTCAGTTGGTTGTGGGAGGAATTCTCACAAGAAGAAGCTCAAATAGTAGCATGAGAAGAAAATATGGGTAATTAATATCAAGCTCTCACAACACACGCCGAGAAAATCATAAGGGACCACCATCATCTCAAAGGTAATAAATCTCACCAGCATCAGAAAGATAACCCTAGAAGATCTAGCAGAGAGCTATCTAAATTCAGATGTTATACATGTGATGAGAAAGGACACTTTGCCAAAGATTGTCCTAGAAATAAAAGTGTCTCTCACAAGAAGAAGGACAACAAAAGAAGACATCATGCTCACACTGTAGAGGATGATGAACCTCCCAAGAAGAGAGTCAAAGAATAAAGTGAATATTCTTCAAGCGATGAAGAGTATGTTTTGATTTATTTCCTCATAAGAATTGTTACACATGGAAGAAATGATTGGATTATAGATAGTGGGGTTTCCAAGCATATGACAGCATTCAAAGAATCCTTTGTGAAACTATCCAAACATGAGTCACCCCATAAAGTGAAACTTGGGGATGACTACCAGTATCCCATAAAAGTTAGTGGTGAAGCTTCCTATAAGCTAGACTCTGGAAAATCTATGAAGATGAAGGATGTCTTGTTTGTACCATGACTAAAGAAGAATCTCCTCTCCATATCTGCATTGGATGAGAAAGGTATGAGGGTTGCATTTGTAGATGGCCAAGTCCTTATGCGGCCAAAGGGAAAGACTATAGATGATGTAGTAGTGATTGGAGAGCAAGAGGGAGGCTTATACAAATTAAAGGGCCAACCAAAACAAGCTTCGGTCCATGACTCAGTAGATCCAAGTGAACCTTGGCATAGAATGATTGCACATGTGCAATATAGGGTACTACCACTTGCAAGCAAAGATGTTGAAGGTCTTCCAGAAATCCAAGAAAAGCATGAAGGCATTTGCAAAGGATGTGTGAAAGGAAAGAACACAAAGAAGACATTTCCAAGTAGCGAGAGCAAGGAAAAAGGAATCTTGGAAATTATTCACTCCGATGTATGCCGTATGATGTCATCTAGTTCATTAAGTGGGTATGTATATTATATTTCTTTCATTGATGATTTTTCTAGGAAGACATGGATATATTTCTTAAAAAGAAAGGATGAAGTATTTAATAAGTTCAAGGAATTCAAAGCCTTGATCATGAACCACACAGAGAAGAAAATCAAGACCTTTCAATTAGACAATGGTGGAGAATTCATATCATATGAATTCAAGGAATTATGTAGAGATTCAGGGATTGAGAGGGAGTTGACCACTCCATATAATCCACAACAGAATGGCGCTACAAAAAGGAAGAATAGAATGATTATGGAAGTAGCAAGGGCAATGCTTCATGATCAAGATATTCATATGCATATATGGGAAGAAGCTTCTAGGACAAATGTGTATGTACAAAATCATACTCCACATAGAGTGCTTGAGAACAAGACACTAGAATAAGTCTTCTTTGACAAGAAAATAGAAGACATCCATCTCCAAATAATTGATTTCATGGTGTAAATACACATTCCGAAAGAAAAGAGGACGAAGTTAGATCCTTCATGAAAGAAGGGTATATTTGTGGGATATAGTGAAATATTGAAGGCTTACATAATATATTTCTCAGGATTCAAGAAGATCGACATTAGTAGGGATGTGACATTTGACAAAGACTCAGCTTACAACAAATCAAGAAAGAGACATGTTGAAGACCTTGAAGAAACAGAAGTACCCAGGATACAAGATACAACTATGAATGAAGCAACTCCAGAAGAAGATTGAGAAAGGGAAGAAGGTCAGGAAACTATAGATACACCCCATGAGAAGAATTCTTAAAAGAGGAAAACAACATGGATACATGAGGCTATCCAAGGTGTAAAGAGATATGGCGCTCCAGAATAAATGCATAGAGAAAAGAAAAGAACTAGGTCCTACTCTAGTTATGTAGCCCTACTATGTGACATCATTGATAAAGAACCTTCCAACTATGAAGAAGCGACAGGAAATAAAAAAATGGAAGGATTCTTTTATCGAGGAGTACTAGTCAATCATGAAGAATGATGCTTGGGACGTGGTCTCAAGATGAGAAGGGAAGTCTGTTGTGAATTCCAAGTGTTTCTATAAGATCAAGCATGATGTAGATGGAAGCATATAGAAATATAAAGTGAGATTTGTGGCACATTGCTTCTCTCAGGAGGAAGGGATATATTATGAAGAAAATTTTGCGCATGTAGCCAAATCCACTTCCATCAGATCAATACTTTCTTTGGCTACAGTGATGAAATGGTACACCAAATGGATGTCAAGACTATGTTCTTGATTGGTGTAGTGGAAGAGGAAGTGTATGTGGAGAAGCCACTCAGATTTGAGACACATGATAGGGAGACTCATGTGTGCAAATTGAAGAAGGCCATGTATGGTTTGAAATAAGCACCTAGGACATGGTACGGTAGGATTGACAGCTTCTTGACTAGCTTAGGATTTACCAAGAGTAAAGAGGATTCCAACCTTTACTACAAGGTTGAGGAAGGGAACCCAGTGATAATCCTACTATATGTAGATGACTTGCTTGTGGCAGGTGAGGATGGGTTGATTGCTGACACAAAGAGGAAGCTCGCTGTCGAGTTTGAGATGAAAGACTAGGGTATGATGCACTACTTTCTAGGCATGATTAGAGGAAATTTCAATTTAAAATGGGCCTTACAAAAATAATACAAATTCCATGTCATCATGTATTAGTCAATAAAAATTATTTAAAATTCAAAAAGGGGGCACCTCTTAAACAATTTTTAATATAAATTTGGGGATAGGTATCATAAAAAAAATACTTTTTTTGTTCGTATTTTTGACATATCTCCCTATATTTTTACTCAAATTTCAATCGGCAGAGCTCCTTAGACGCGGAATTAAATTCTGCATCCAACGAGTACCCACTCAGCATACTTTTGACGAGCTTTGCTCCCCCAAAAACAAGAAATACCTGAAAAAATGTGATGATGACATCATCATCACATTTTTTCAAGTATTTACTTTTTTTGGCGTAGCAGGGCCTATCAAAATTATGCCAAGTGGGTACTCATTGGATACAGAATTTAATTCCACATCAAATTCTGCATCCAACAAGCTCTCTTGATTGAAATATGAGTAAAAACACAGGGAGATATGCCAAAAATATGAACAAAAAAGTAGTTTTTTCTTTTCTTCCTCAAAAATTAATAAATATTATTTTATTATTTTAACTATTATTTTAATAATTTTCCTTAGCAGGCCCATTTTGAGTTGAAATTTCCTCTAATGGAGGTGTGGTAGAATGCAGATGGAATCTCCCTTGGACAAGGGAAGTATGGAGTGGAGATCCTAAAGAGGTTCGGGATGATGGACTGCAAGGCCATGGAAACACCTATGGCATCGAACCTGAAGCTATTGAGTGATGCTTCATCATAGTCAATTGATGCCATGATGTATCATCATGTGATTGGGTCCTTGATGTACCTGATGAATACGAGACCAGCTATTTTCTTTGATATGAACACATTGAGCCAGTTCCTGGCGGATCTGAGACATGTTCACCTGATTGTTGCAAATCATATTCTGAGATACCTGAAGGGTACATTTAACCATGGGCTCAAGTATGAGGTAAATCAAAATATTAACCTGGAAGGTTATGTGGATTCAGATTGGATAGGAAGTCCCATTGATAGGAAGAGAATTTCAGGGTGCTACTTTAGTATGGGATCAAGTGTGATCTCTTCGTTTAGCAGGAAGCAATCCTGCGTGGCACTAAGTACAGCTGAAGCAGAGTATGTCACAACTTGTTTGGCTAGTTGTTAGGTAGTGTGGCTAAGGAAGCTACTATCTGAACTGTTTGATCTCTAGTTGGATGATAATTGTATATATTGCAAAAACCAGAGTTGTGTGAAGTTGTTGAAGAACTTAGTGTTCCATGACAAGTTGAAGCATATCGAGATCAAGTATCACTATATCAGGGATATGGTGTAGAGAGGAGCAGTGAAGCTCTAGTATGTTGGGAAGGATGAGTAGATAGCTTATGTTTTGACCAATCATTTAGCCATAATGAAGTTTGAGTACTTCATATAGAATCTTGGTGTTCGTCAAATCGAGGTTCCTTCCAAAGGGAAGTGATGAGCCCAGAAGATGCAGAGCCTTTCTGACATGGTGGCATACTGTGCCTCCCATGGTTAGATGTAAGTGATGAGCCTTTCTGAAATGGTGGCAGGATGGGCCTCCCATGGTCAAATGTAAGTGTTGATCCTTTCTGACATGGTGGCAGGATAGGCCTCCCATGGTCAGATGTAAGTGCCGAGCCTTTCTAACATGGTGGCAGGTTGTTCCTCCCATGGTTAGATGTAAGTGCTGAGCCTTCCTGACATGGTGGAAATTTGGGCCTCCTATGGTTAGATGTAAGTGCTGATCCTTTTCGACATGGTGGTAGATTGGGCCTCCCATGGTCGGATGTAAGTGTTGGTCCTTTTTGACATGGTGGCAAGCTGGGACTCCCATTGTTGGATATAAGTGTTGAGACCTACATCAAGCATGAAAAAGTGTTGGCACTATAGATAAATACCAACATGAATGTTGGGCCTACACCCAGCATGAAAAAGGGTTGGCTTTGTAGAACTTCCTATGACGAGTAGATGTGAGAGATAGCACCATTTGTTCGATATAGCGGCAGCAGTGATGATGATGATATAGCTTTGATGATGATATAGTGATGAAGACTTGTGCTGATGGACTGTGTCAAGAGAATACCTTCTGAGTTAATAGGGAGTGTTGATGTAATTGTAACTTCGGAATGTATTCACTTGTATATTTCTTATTGTATTTCATTGTACCCCGATGGAGATGTTTGTTCCTACGATCGAGAGAGTCATTAATATAACAAAGTCATGTAAATTCATTAAGGTTTTCCCTTCATTGTAACTCGGGGAAATAGACCTCATAGTTGAGTTGTATTAGGGTTATTAGACTCTCCTAGAGAAGTCATCCCTGTAGAGTAAATGTCAAGTGGAAAATAAGTAAAAATAGAGAGTGAGACTCTATTTGAAACACAAACTCACTCAACAATAGCACATGAGTGATAGAGAAGTAGCTTGCACAAGTGAGAGAGAGAAAAACTATTGGACATCATCTTTGTACTCTTGGGTTTTACTTTTTCTATTGGTGCTCATTCTATCTCTGAGGAAGTTGTGGGGTTTTCTCCTTTATGGTTTCCCTAAGTAAAAATATTTGTGTCTCTTGTCTCTTATGATTATTGTTGTGCATGATATTCTCTCATATAAGCTCCTAGATCATATTGATTAAATGATAAAATTATAACACATCATTTCCCAAATATGAATGAGCAATGGAAGTTTATGAACTTAATGATAACTGAAATGGTGATTTATAAATAAGCCATGGAAGAAATAAAATAGGTAAATGCAATGTTGGGGGATAATCCTACACAAGCTAGGTGAAAAATTTATTACTTGAATAGTTTGACCAACCATCATATAAAATATTTGCAACTTACAAGCATAACACAAGTGATAAAGATTGCCAAGAGAATGATGCTAAAGCAAACAATGCGTAGTGTAATGAAAAATAGTTCAAATGTATTGGATAATGACATTAAATATTTTAAAAGAAGGTGATTGGGGTTACAAAGTTGGGACTTACCTTATTATGGGATGGAATTGTAGAGTTATTGTCTAAAGAAGAATATATGAATAAAATCAGAAAAAATAAATCAAGAGCCTGAGTAGGAGTTGGAAGGAGTTATTAGTGGGAATAAAAAATTTGAAAGATTGAGGAATCCATTCCACATTTGGGAAAAATTGAAGGTAATTTTTAATGAGGCATGCTCTCACTTATGAAAGATATTCTAAAGCAAAAATAGCTCTAGAGAATCTTAAAGCTAACAACATTTTATTGGGTAAAGACTAGAATCTAGTAGTAAGATATCACAGATTGTATTTACCACATGAGAAACAATACATTGGATAAAGTACCTATGGGGAATATTCACAACAACAACCATCTCAACAAGCTACTCCTGCACCTCAACAACATTCCTAAGTAGTACAAACGCAACAATTTGTAGGACAAACAACTCATCTAGCATTCATGCTACCTGGGGGCTTAGTGCAAACTGGAGACCCGACTTATAATGAACTAATCCATCACATGGGACAATTTGGCATTCTACTTGTTTTTTCACACCTCCATTTCAGTAGATTATGCGTGGTAAAAAATTACCGATTAGAGGGAATAAAAAGGGAGAAGGATGCAAAAAGAACTAACATTTATTATATGTAAACGTAATATTTTGATGTAACAAAATAAATAGTGAAAAAACTATTACTTTCAGTTAGGAATCAAATCATTTACAAAATGTATTCAGGAACCTTCAATCCCTATATAATGTAATCTTATCAAACAATCAAGGGGTTGGCAATTTGATAACTAAAAGTATTCTTTCTTCTATTGTTGATTTAGTGTATGCTATTGTGATGTAAATTTTTTTATCTGAGATTAATTAAATGAAGTTGTGCAATTTTCTCTCCCCTCTATGTATCAATTTGTATCGATCTATTTATGAAGATACACATGAATTATATTTAAGAATAGCAGTATTATTTTACTTGACGCAAGCATAGTTTATTCTTTCCTCAAGATTAAATGATAAACATTGTTACAGAAGTTCAAATTTCTTTTGATTTTGCGTATGATCTTTAATACAGGTTATAATTGCTCTGTGTATGGAAGTATTATGTATGTACTTCTTTTATGAATTGTGTTGCTACAAAAATACATAAATATCTCACGTTAGCCTTTGTAAATCGTAAATAATTATGGAATTATGCTAAATACAACTCAGTACATTCGAGCCCTATCTCTCCATAAGAAATTAAGCTGCCAGTGCTTCTTACTGTGCATGATTTGTGTTCCTCATTTCAATCCTTTCATATTCAATTTCGTACCCCCTGGATCCATCAAATTCCTTTGTCAAATTTCCTTTGCATTTGCAATTTTATCCACAAGAAATTGTCAAAGAAACATGAGCATTCAGGATGTCTCAAACTTAAATTTAATCCTCGTTTCAGCTCTAAAATTGTTAAAAGTTGGTCCCTATAATTATTTTTATTTACCTACCTTCAAACTAGGGTAACTTGTAGAAATTGAACCCAAGAGATAGATCAATTACACTCACAAAATTACTAATCAAACATGCAAAATTCACACAAAAGGAGACTGAAATTGGAGCATAACTTAATCATATATTGAATAAGTTTACATTATCCAACCATATGAAGTAATAGGCTTCTCAAATATATAATTACATGAGATATTCAAAAGCACTAGGTTTCTATTCAAATTGGTCAAAAAGCAGGCTTACTAAAACAAGAAAAATCCCCCATAGGTGCAAAAAGGGCTTTCCAAATCCAGGAAGATCCTCATGAATTAGCTAAAGAAAGTGGGAAAGATAATATGTGGTGGAAATAAAAATTATTCATGCTTTTGTATGGAGAAAAGGAAGGAGGTTGACATGGTCAAAAAACAAGGCAAGTTCCCCTAGACTAGCTTTTCCTTTATGCCTTAAAACTGCTGTAAAGCAAGGAAGCTTTCAGAAAAAGCAGATACGTGCTTTAAGGAACCAGGAATAATGAATACATGCTAAATATGTTTCCAGGATGACTCCAAAGTGCTCCATGACCCAGTTTATCAAGTATTGACTTCTAGGAACATGTAGAAGTCAACAAGCATAGAGAGGGAATATAGGATTCTAGGAATAAGACAAAAATGATTTAATTAATGTCATATATGGGTAACTATGGGTTAATTATTCTAACACCCCCCATTAATATTGGATTTATGATTAAATATCATAAAATTATAGGGCCTAGCAACTATTCTTAGTCACCCTTTTACATACTGCATGTCCATACAACCAAGGAAAGAGGCAAAAACCTAGTGGGAAAATCCTCCCTTAAACATGGATAGGAAAACAAAATTTTGGAAATATTGTCATCAATAATTCTTCACCACATGGTCAGAAATATCCAGTAGTGATTTGAGATTATTGAAGGTCTTCTCACATAATACTTTGGTGAATATGTTTGCTACTTGTTCTGAAGATGCGAAGTAGAGTAGAGCAATGGGACCATCATGCACAAGCTCCCTGATATAGTGCATATGGATATCAATGTGCTTGGTTCTTTGTCTTTGAACTGGATCAATGGATATTTGAATGGTGCTTTTATTGTCACAATATATGACTATTGAAAAATTTGATTTGAAACCACATTCTCCAAGTATCCCATGCAACCATAAACATTGAGTAGCTGGATTTACAATTCCTATATACTCTGCCTTTGAAGCTGAGAGTGTTATGGAACTCTGCTTATTACTTGACCATATTATTGGTCCTTATACAGGCATGAACACATATCCTGAGGTATACTTTCAATCTATGTTGTCACCTGCCCAATCACTCTCAGTAAATTCAACTAGCTCTAAGTCAAATTTTGCTTTGTAGAAAATCCCATGACTCCTTGTTCCCTTAACAAAGTTTAGGATCCTTTTGGCTTCTCTCCAATGGATCTCATGACGCTGATCCATGTATCTTGAATCCACACTAACTGCATAATATAAGTCAGGTCGATTATGTGTAAGATAAATCAAACACCCAATCAACTGCCTATACAGTGTATTATTTTCCATAGGAGAAGAACCTGCTTCTTCAAGCTTAAATCCTGAAAGGAATGGAGTCTTTATTGGCTTGCAATATTTCATGTTGAACTTGGTGAGAAAATATGAAGCACACTTTGACTGATGAACCTTGATTCCATGTTGGGATTGAGCAATTTCGAGACCCAAGAATTGGCTCAACAATCTCAAATATGTCATAGAAAAGGCATGGTTCATTGCATCCTTCAGGGAGGAAATATCTTTCTTTGAAATTCATGTAATTATTAGGTCATCCACATAGAGAAAAATAATCATTAAAGAACCATGAATCAACTTCAAATAGATATTAGGATCAGACTTGCATCGAACAAAACTCTGTGACAGTAGATGTAACGAACATATAATAAATATAATAATTAAATAATTAATTATGTTTATTATTAATTTTTTGGGTTTCCCAAAAAATTAGGAATTTGACCTTAAAAAAAAAAAAAGAAGGTAAAAGTAACCCCCCCAAAAAAAAGAGGTAAAAGAAAAGAAAAAAAACCAGAAAAGTTAAAAAAAAAGAAGGTAAGAGTGAAACCACATGTGGTTTCTTAAAGTGGGTTTGGGTTTGAATATAAAAAGTGCATAATAATAACTACAAAGAATCAAGTGATATTTGAACCTAGGTGGGGAAGGTAACACTTATTCCTCCCAACCACCCAATTTATTCACATTTTACAAAACTATTGGAAAGAAAAAAGAGAAGAAGAAGGAAGATTGCCATAAAAAATGAAAGGTCGTGTCCTTTCATCTTAAGTATAATTAATTATGTTTATTATTAATTATTTAATTATTATATTTATTTTATGTTTGTTACAGTAGAAAGCCATCAATCTTGGCATACCAAGCCCTGGGGGCTTGCTTGAGCCCATACAATGATTTCTTCAACCTTCACACTAAAGATGGATTAGATACAAAACCTTCTGGTTTTTGCATATAAATCTCTTCATTCATATCTCCATTTAGAAAGGCACACTTTACATCCATGTTATGTACCTCCCACTCCTTCGAAGCTGCAATGGCTAGAGCAAGCCTTATGGAGTCCATATTTTCCACTGGTGCAAAGGTCTCATTGTAGTCAATACAGTGTACCTGAGAGTAGCCCATGGCTACCAATATTGCCTTATATTTCAAAGGTGAACCATGAGCAGAAAAATTAGTTTTTAAGACCCACTTACACTTCACTATCTTTTTCCCTAGGGGGAGATCAACCAGTTCCCATGTATTGTTCTTCTAGAGCGATCTGAATTCTTCTTTCATGGTTTTTTACATCTTGGATCATGTGCTTCATCTTCATATGTCTGTGAATCAGAATCTATCATCAAATAACACTTCTTAGCAAAGAGTGTATCTTTCACACAAAGGGCACTCTCAAATTGAGATCTAGTCCTCCTAGTGTCATTAGAATTTCCAGCTAGTTCCCCAGCGACATGAATGGTCCTTGCTTCCCACTTTGGTATTGTAGGGATATTAGTATTTGCAATTAATTCATCATTATCAGACATATCAAAATCAGAAAAATCATTAGTCTCTTCACTTACAATCAATGGCTATGGTGGTGAAGAGGACTCTCCAACTTCAACTGCTGCTAAAGGATCTTCTTCGAACTGAACACTTTTTTCAATGAAAGCTTTGTTAGTGCTCAATTTGATCAGCGTGTAACCTTTTGAATCTTCAAAATACCTAACAAATAGGCACTATTTGATTTGGGGTTGCAAATCCTTCCTCTTTTCAATTGGAATTCTAGCCCAAGGATTTGAGCCAAAAATACTGAAATGGGTCACATTTGGCTTGTGCCCACTCCAAGCTTCAAAATGAGTCATACCATAAAGCTGCTTATGTGGAACCCTATTCTGGATATAGGATGCACAGTTTATAGCTTCGTCCCAAAACTTTGGTGGAAAATTTTTAGCCTCCATCATACAAGTTTCCATCTCCTTCAGTGAGCTATTCTTTCTCTCAGCAACACCATTTTGATGTGGTGTGTAAGGAATTTAATGTTGCATATAGATACTTGCATCTTTGCAATACTGGATGAAATCAGACTTGACATACTCACCACCAGTTTCAGATCTGAGGATCTTGAGTTTCCTCCCAGACTGGTTTTCAACCAAGGCTCTAAAGACTTTGAAGAGGTCAAAAACTTCAGACTTATACTTTAGGAAGTGAACCCAACAATACTGGGAAAATTCATCTATGAAGGTGAGTGCATATTTGGCTTGAATCATGGACATATGAGGGAATGGGCCATAAATGTCACTGTGGATCAACTCAAGAGGTGCAGAGGTTCTCTCATGATTAGCTCTCTCATACTTGTGCTCTCGGTGTTTTCCTAGGATACAACCTTGATAGACTCCCTTAGAAAACTTGATCTTTGGTAACCCTTAGAAAAATTGATCTTTGGTAACTCTATGACCATGTATTTCACTCAAATCAGAAAGATACTTGTAGTTAAGATGGCCAAATATTTCATGCCAAAGCTTGCTTGCTTCATTATCATGAGTAAGAAGAGCAGAGAGGTTTGAGTAGGGTAGAAAATGGGAAAACTTGTATACCTTTGAAGTGTGATCAACAACACATTTTACTATGACTTTTCCATTCAAAATCTCAGTGATTTCAACTTCATTGGGGGAGAAGATGATTTCCTTTGGAGACCCAGTGTGAGTCATCTGATACACTGACAAGAGATTAGAGGCAAGACCTGGAACATACAACACATTATTGAAATTACCATGGTCAAGATCAATCCTACCCTTTCCCATACTGTCAGTCAGAGAGTTATCTCCCAAAACTATTGGTGTACCTTTTGACATGTCAAGAGAAGAGAAGATCTCTTTTGTTGAAACCATATGTCTGGAAGCTCCAGAATCAATGATGAAACTAGGTGAGCTTGAGGTGCCAGCAACCAAGGCATGTAGTCTCTCCTTGTCTTCTGAATTTGATCCTCCTTCCCTCTTCTTTGAGAAATTACGAAGGGAGATGTTGTTCTTCTCCAGGAGTTGGGTCAACATGTCTATCTACTTTTTCATATAAGAGCTCTCAGTATGATAACCCTTACTGCAGTATGCGCACTTCCTCATTTCTCCTTTGTTCTTATTCTTTTGGGGGTTCTTCTTGGAGCCTGAGAACTCCTCTTGAGACTTTTCCTTGTCTCTCTTTTGCTCAGGTGGATTTTTAGCTTTTTTCTTTCTTTTTGAATCCACCTTTGAATCTCCAGCAACCAAATCTTGGTATTTGGAAGGTTTGATGGTGCCCATCATCACCAATTCATCTTGCTCCTGAGTGAGGGATTCCATGAAATCAACAAGCTTAGGAATCTTCCAAGTTCGAGCTGTCAATTTAGTGGCATATAAGGTCGAAACAAATACTGAATAGTCAAGACCAATCTTTGAGAGAATTGTCAAAACTAGTTGCTCCTCCTTCTTTTCAATCGCACATTGTTTTAACTGCAAAACAAGGGCCTTAAACTTGGTAAAATAGAGTTGCAATGATTCAAAGCTAATGGGATTCAAGGAGATCAATTCATTCTTTATTTTATGTCCTCTAATCTCATATACCTTTCCAAACATCTCTTCAAGCTTCTCCCACACCTCATTAGGAGATGTCAATGAATCAAGATGAAAGAGGAGGTCTCTTGAAATACTCAGGCACAAAAGACCATAGGCCTCATCCCTCTTGTTGTGCCATTTGATTTTCTCTGTAGCTAAATTGGGATCTACCTCAGTAGACATGGTAACCCTATAGAGACCTTTTTCTCTCAACAATATCTCCATCTCATCTTTCCATTCAAAGAAATTGAATGGAGTCAAGATGATCCTTTGAGATTGGTTCATATCTAAGCTCGTGTTCCCTTTAGTCAGCAGAATGCGCTCCCAGTCAGTGATGTCAAACCTGCAATAAAAATTTGGAAGGAGAGAAATTGATATACAAAGGCTCTAATACCATCTGGAAATTTAAAACAAGAGATAGATCAATTACACTCACAAAATTGCTAATCAAACATGCAAAATTCACACAAAAGGAGACTGAAATTGGAGCATAACTTAATCCTGCATTGAATATGTGTACATTATCCAAAAATATGAAGTAATAGGCTGCTCAAATATATAATTACATGAGATATTCAAAAGCACCAGGGTGCTATTCGAATTGGTCAAAAAGCAGGATTGCTAAAACAAGTCAAATCCCCCATAGGTGTGAAAAGGACTTTCCAAATCCATGAAGATCCTCGTGAATTAGATAAATCAAGTGGGAAAGCTAATATGTCATGGAAATAAAACTCATTCATTCTTTTGTATGAATAAAAGGAAGGAGGATGATGTGGTAAAAAAACAAGGCAAGTTCCCCTATACTAGCTTTTCCTTTATGCCTTAAAACTGCTATAAATAAAGGCACCTTTCAGAAAAAGTAGATATGCACTTTAAGGAACCAGGAATAAAGTAGATATGCTAAACATGTTTCCAGTATAATTCCAAAGCACTCCATGACCCAGTTTAGCAAGTATTGACTTCTAGGAACATGTATAATTCAACTAGCATAGAGAGGGAATCTAGGATTCTAGGAATAAGACAAAAATGATTTAATTAATGTCAAATATGGGTAACTATGGGTTTATTATTCTAACATAAATATGGGGACTAATAGATACAAACCAAAATACTGCAATACTAGCATCCCACCTCAACACATGAGGATATAGATAGGACTTGATACAAAGCACAACTCCTGACTTGATACAAACCATGAGTCCAGAGAATGACTCCTGATTTTGTACAAACAAAAATATCATCATTAGAAAGAAATTTATTAATGAAAAATATGAGTAAACTACAAAGTGAACCCTTTGGTCACTTGGTGCATGTGAGTATTCAATTGTGAATCTCAAATGCTACAATTTTTCCCCTTACAAAAGTTGATATCTAGGAGATGGGAATAGTAGAGAGTTGCAACGAAGGATAAAATATGAAATGAAATGAAGGAAAGAATATGAAATGGAACAAAGGAGGAAATTGAGAAATGCATAGTAGTAGTCTAGAGGTACTCACAATGTGAGCCAATGCCTTAGTGTCATAAGGGAATCCTCCACTACTTAGGCCATGATATCCTATTTTACACTAAAATCCTATGATCCTTGATCATCAGTGCAAGTATTGCTATGAGGGTTCCTCGTGGATCATGATGATCTCAATCAAGTGGAATAAATGAGACAAACAAAATTTAAGGGAAGCGACATCCATTAACCTGGCGCTAACTTGATAAGGAAGGTTCCATACACTAGTCAAGGACAAGATGCAAGTAAGGGAGGTGATGTACATTACTGTAAGACAATAAAATCATGGAGGGGACTGATGCCAACAATTCATTAACAAAGGAAAGTGACAAAATACTTGAAATATATGCAATGCAACCAATTAAGGGTGAAACCTCAAGAGAAGTATCAAGGAAATCATTGTTAGTCATAACTAGGAGGTAAAAATATCGAGTAGGGTCATACTCAAGATAACAACCCAACAAATATTAAGTGATTGACAATGGAACCAAGGAAAGGAAAGAAAATGAAACATTGTATTTTATCATTTCCCTGATTTTTTGAGAGACAAGGGTGAGGGGTAAGTGAAAAAAGGAACAGTGAGAGGAAAAGAAGCTAGGAAATGGAAAAGGAAAGAAGAAAAAAGAAGAGGGTCATACATTTATGAAGTAGGAGATGGCTATTTTCTATGATGGGAGGTCCAAATTGGCCCCATAAAGGTTCCATTTAGGAAGTGGATTCATTCAATTTGGTAAAACTAAATATAAATATAGGAACATTATGAAGTTGCCGAAATTGTCTTGAATCTTCGGTGAAGGGTTGAGGAAAGAGGAAATATGGGGATAGGAAGAGGATGGTTTCTTTTAGTAGGTTGAAATAATAATAGATGAAAAAGGAAGAGAGGGTAAACCCATGTTATGATTCAAATTATAAGGGAGGTTATAAAGGTCAAAACCTAGAATAAGCAAATGATCTCATGGTTATTTCACTAGGGTCATTCTGTCATCAATCTTCTTCTTAGTATGACAATTTTTGGCATAGTTGATGCCTAACACATGATAATATCACCATGTTTTAAATATTGATTGAGAAGGGAAATGAGAAACAACTTTATACAGAGATAGTTTTTGAACCATCACAAACATACTTCTCATGACGTGGTACTTAAGTGTGGGTTGGATGCCTCATTGGTGAGACTCATATTGGTTAGAGGATTCAATTTTAGGAAGGGGGGTCCTAAAATATGAGAAAGAAGTGAGACTAGGGTGGTATGGTAAATCCTTAACTATTAGAGAAGAACAAAGAGGAGGAGAAGGGTTATATATAAGTATAGGGGCAGTAATAAGGGGTTAGTATGGTTATGTTACATGGGGTTAGGAATTACATGGATTACTATTGTATAAGTCAAAGTCTTTATTAGAGGTCATGTGTGTTATATATTATCACAATCAGAGATTAAGGGTTACACATTTTTTTATTAGGGTTACATGGCTTAAGGGTGATAATTGTTATAAGAACTAGATATTATAGGGTTGACGGGTTAGGGGAAATAAGGGTTAGAGATGTTATCTATTATGAGTCATATTAGTTAAGGGATTTAGGGAATAATATTTTATGATGGTAATGTAATAAATTTTATAAGGGTTATGTGTTAAAAGTTAGAGGATTTAAGGGTCAGGGATAAATAGTGATAAAATTTATAGGTTATACATATTAGGGGTGGTTATATTAGAGTTTATAAGTGTTATGGGCTGATTGGGGTTATATTAGAGGTTATAAGTGTTAGAGGTTCATAGGGGATATACAGTTTGGATATTAGTGTTTGTTGAAATTATCATATACTATGAGGGGGGTGAATCCATATATTTCACATATTATATAAATTTGCACTTAACAAAATTTACACCTTTTAAAAAAAATTGCAAAAATAATAGTGGGAATAGTTGCACACAAAATATGTAAATAATAACTTTATATATCTATGTATATTTATATATACATATGATTACATATATTACATATATGGAATACACCAATATTCAATTGTGAGCACCAAATAACTCAAGCACCAACTTGATTTGCAACTATCAACCTACTGATTACAAGCACCGACTTGTAAGGAATTGAATTTGCACAAGCACCGACTTACTAAACTTCAGGCACTAACTTGAACATATGTCTTCCCATTTTGTGCAATATCCAACTCACGGTATTCAGGCACCAACCAATTGAACAATAAGATCTCCTTATGTGTTCTTTTGATGCAATTGAATGGAAGCACCAACTCCCAATTATATTTACCGACACCAACTGGAAGGAGGCTACAACCCCGTATTTGTTTTACCAACTCCAATTGGAAGGAAGATACGAATCCCTGATTTGTTTTACCAGCACCAACTAGAAGGAAGTAATGAATCCCTTTTCTTGGCCCTTATTCCTCCTTGAGAAGTTTTACCAACACCAACTATAAGGAAGCTACAACTCCCTTCCATTTCCCCTTCCTTCCTCCCTGATAAGAAAGAGTTTGTGTATCAAAACTAAAATGTGAAATTACCTTATTTGCGTTGTGTGACTATACGATATACGATTGTTGTAGCTTCTTTTATATGCATATTTTCCTTCTATCATCTTCCTCAAAGTAGTCTGTGATTTGTGATAATGTTTACTTTAGAACTTTTTTAATATGCAACCATTAGATATATGTGATTTTGAAAATTTATGTCACTTCTATGAATGTTTGATCTGCATCATTCATTGTTTAGATTCGTAACACATCCTGATTCAAGGTACCCTTCTAATTTGTGCACTTCTCACTGTTCATCATGTTCATATATGTTCAAATTGGCTCTGCTGTATAAAATCTTATGCTATCAACAAGGCATTGATACCCTAATAATTAGAATCTTGCTAAGTTAAAATGTTTTATTCTTCAATTTCCATGCCACCATCTTTATCAATGCCTCCATCTCTTTCTTAATTATTCTCTTTCTAGTTCAAGAGATGTGTCCACAAGTTGGGATATCTTTTACTTTTAGATGCCACAACCTGCTTAATTCTTGGTCAAGTCACCACTATTTTCATACTACATCGGCATGTATACTTTTCTAATTCAACATTGTGGGGTTTTGTGCACTAACACCCATAGACTTGGTGGTATCTACACACATAGGTCCCATGCCTTGGTTGGATTTGGGCACTTCCTGACCTTCCACATTCCTTGTCTATATAATTCTTCAAAGTGGTTTTGTATATAGATATATTTTTCCTGATGGATTCATATACTTCTATTTATGATGGCTTCAATTTATCCATCTCATGTGTTTGAATTCAATCTCATATTATTTCTTTATTAAACTTGGAGGTTTATCTTTTGACATTAAACATACATCAAGATTGGTTGTTTATCCTTTGACATCTTTATCTTTTGACACCAAAACTACATCAATCTTTTCGGTTCAACCTTTGACATCAATGACAACACAAATGTTCAACAATATCCCACTTTGGCATTGATGTCAACACCAACTTACAATGGGCTTCCCCTAAAAATGAGCTCTTACTTTGTGCACAAAATTCCTCCCCTGTGTTTATTCCATTTTGTTTTGTTCTCTTTCACATATTCTTCCTTTAGTTCCAGACCTTCATTTTCCTTATTTTCCTATCTTAATTTTTCCTTTATTCTCCTTTTATTCTCTTCCTTTGAAATCAATGGAAAATGGATGTTCTCGGTAATCAACTCCCAATAGATCCATGCTTCTCATTTCATCTTGATATTATAATGTTAGATACACTACACTGCCACAAATACTTCCTTTATGCCTCTGGTTCCACCATAACATCTTGTTCTCCTTGTCACACATGAATCCTTTCTACATCTTCAGATCTTTGAATTTTAGTGTTTTCTGCATC
This sequence comes from Pseudotsuga menziesii, assembly GCA_001517045.1. Lineage (NCBI taxonomy): Eukaryota > Viridiplantae > Streptophyta > Pinopsida > Pinales > Pinaceae > Pseudotsuga > Pseudotsuga menziesii. The sequence continues at coordinate 564,748 of LPNX010355714.1, read as the reverse complement.
TTGATTAATATGATTTGCATATAATATTTCCACGGGATTTAAAAAACGAGGAAATATTATTTTATAGGTGACATTAATTCAACCTAGAGTTGCACATATTTCAATTTGTCATTTCATGTGAATTTGAAATATTTGATGCACTGCTCTTCCTCTTCCCTTCACTTGGCTTTGAAATGTGCGAGCTTCCAATATCTTGATCTATTTAAAGACAAAATTACTGTTGACTAGAACCATATGTTTTATTTATTTATATTTCTTATGATATGATGGTCAGTTCCCTTCAACAAGTTTATGTGGAAGTTGCTATAATTTTTGAAACATTAGAGTCTCAATGGAAAGAGATTGGAGAACTTAGAAACAAAATTGATCGTTTGACTTCTCATATTGAAGAGGCAGATATCCAAATATGGTATGGTCAGACATAGATAAATGTGCAACATGATGAGGGGATTGTTTCCTTAAAGGGTAGAGCAAATCATAATTTTGAACCAAGAGAGGTTAATCCAGTGCAGTTTCTTCAAGGAAAATGTGAGACTGCTTCTGGAATTAAAACTATCAATCTTGATTTACACCTTACTCTTTCTAATTCCGTTGACACTGAGCTTTGTATTTCATTGTTGGATTATGTTCTGCTGACGACTTCAATTTTGTGTAGCAATCCCCTGATTGATCAATTTTTACATACATGTTCTTATCATAGTGTCTTTTGTACTCTCATTTTTGTATGCCATTTGTGGCCTGATCAATATTTTATGTAAGATGAGCTTCAAAGCTGCATTTTTTTATTTTGGAATGACATCAACTGAATATAATAAAAATCATTAATTTTTTATCTATGTGATTCTTATGTGTGTTCAAGCAACAACTATTCGTAATTTTCCTTTATTGTTTCATGTATGGAAATTCAACATATCCTTGCACATAAGTGAACATATTCCCATCACATTAATGAGATACCCATCTTCAAATGTTTTCTAACCACAACATTTCACTAATACGGTCCTTAAATTCCTAAATGAACTTGTTTTGAATTCAAGGACATCACTTAACCTTTTAATGGTCAGCAAGATGGAAACCAATTACTTATTGCTTCAATAGTACTCACATGTGATGTTTTCTTGACCCATTATTTGATGTGTGTAGATTCCTTTGACTTTGTACATGATCCCTTCCTTTTTCTCTCCATGCTTTCTTGTCAATGTCACATGATACAGTTCTTCTTGGTTGCTTCACTTTATTTGAACAATTTTGAACCTTATGTCCAAATCTTTCGCACATATAAAATATTATAGTACGACAATATTTTTCTATATGGACAATATAACTACATATCAAACATTTTACTATATGAAATTTATTTTTGAAAGAATTGGAAGATATGATTTCAATTCATTTATAGATATATTGAACTTCTTCTGAGATGCATATTATTTCCTCAAAATAATATCTTTATTTTCCATTGCAGATTCTACCACTTGTCTCTTTCGTAACCAATAATTGTTTTATAGTCCAAAGACCTTTGATTGCTTAGTATTTCATCTAGAATTGTTCAGTGTGGTTGAATTTTTCTTGAGTTTCTACATCAAGACACATTTCACCTCTCCTTTGATTTTCACAAACCATTTCTCTTTTCAGATGTCAAATCTTTAATTCCTTTTGTGGAATTTGTTTTGTAAGCAATTCATTCTTATCTTCTATTTCTTCCAGAGACTTTTTCAACACAAGATTGTTTTCTTCAAGTCTTTTGATCTTGATTTGTGCGCAATTCAAATGTTCTTCAAAATCATTTTATTTGTCTCTCATTTGTTTCTCTAATATTTCTTGTGTGACCTTGGTATCCTTGGCTTGTTCTTCTACTTTTGTCAATTGTTCCTTTAGTTCCTTGTTACTTTTTGTTGACTTCATGATTCTTCTAATGCGTTGATCAACTCTCCTTCCCAAGCAATATCTGCATTCTCTTGATCCTCAAATTTGAAAATATCTTCTATGCTACTTGATCTCTCATATGCTTCAGATCTTGATGAGGACATACATATTCCATCAAGGGAACATTTATTTTATGCACTTGTCTTAGATTTGTAAGTTCCTTTTGTGTTGCTTGTTTTCTCTTTTATTTTGTACTTTGAAGGTGACATATAAATTCCATTGTATGAACACTTATTTAATGGTTTTGATGTGCTTTCGTGTGTCCCTTTAATAGTTGATCCTTTGATAAATGTGTAGTTATTTGCATCTTTTGAGTTTTCATCTTGAATTAATTCCATAAAAAACACTTCTTTTGAATTATCATGGTTGTCCTCTTACTCCAATCAGCAGTTGTCATATTTGGAATATAGGCTCTTGTTTTGCTTGGGAAACTTCTTATTTCTCTCTACTTTGGTGTGTTGATACACGTTTATTTATTCTTGATAGTCTAATTCTTCATCACTGTCATTGTATTTGATTTCCTTAAAAGTAAGCTTGGAGGAAAAGTGACGTATTCTAGCACATTTGAAAAATATTTAAAGAGAAAGTTACCTTTATACTATTTGTATCCTCTTTTCAAATTCCACATGAAATTTGGTTCTTCTTCATCTGATATGTTAGATGGAACATTTTGTTCCTGCTTGCTTGATTTTGGTTTTCTTGTGGCCTTCAAAGAAATTTATTTTATGGAACCATTTTATTTATTTTTCCTCATTTCATATGATGTGAGAATCCCATGTAATCCATCATTTTTCAACTCATCCATATTGGATATATCCTATAGAACTGGTACTTTTGAGTTGAAATGAGGTGGAAAGGTTCTCAATGATTTTCTACACAACTAGCTCTTCTTCAATGGTTTCTCCTAGTCCTTTGATGGAATTCACAATCTCTCCAACTCGAAAAAAGTAAGCTACAATATCTTATTCTTCTTTCATTTGCATTGTTTCAAACTACGTTGAATATGTCTGGAATTTATCCTTTTTAAATTTTTCATATCCCTCATATATATTGTTCATCTTATCCCAAATATCCTTGGATGAAGTGAATTTCATGACTTTAGTAAATTCAACATCTACCAGCCCACAAAGTGATGCATTTCTTGCTTTTTTGTTGTGTTCATATAGTCTTCTATCTACAGGTTCAACTAGAGTTGTTTCGAGATTTGTGTAGCCATTTACTATTGACTTCCATATATATAACCCAAGTGATTGTAAATGTATCTCTATTCTTATTCTCCAGAAAGTGTAATTTGAGCCATCGAATCATGGTGCTCTATTGGTGGACAACCCTTCCTACTTATCCATTTCTGCGCAAGGATCAATCTTCCAGTGGTCAAACTATTACTAAATACACCATCTTAGATACCAATTATTGGAATTATTATATACTAAGAGTTGGTGGGGGGGGGGGATAAATAAGTATATTGTGCAGATTATACAAATTTTCACTTAACAAAATTTATATCTTCTAATTTTTTTTTTGTAGAAATAACAATGGACACAATTGTGCACAAAATCTGCAAAGAATAACTTTATAGACACACACACACACACACATATATAGGATTACATTTGTGGAAGACACTAATCTTCATTTGTGAGAACCAACTCACTCAGGCACCAACCTAATTTGCAAGTATCAACCTGTTGATTATAGGCACTGGCCTATAAGGACTTCAGTCTGAACAAGCACCCACTTGTTGAATTTCATGAACCAACCAAAATAGATTTATGCCATTTTTGTGTAAGCTTTGACTCACAGTGTTCAGGCACAAACCTATTGAAGACTCAAATATCCTTATGTTTTCTTCAGATACAACTGAATGGAATCACCAACTCCCAATTATATTTATTAGAATCAACTAAAAGGAGGCTACAAACCCCTATTTCTTTTACCAACTACAAGTGGAAGAAATATACGACTCTCTGGTTTGTTTTACCAACACCAATTGGAAGGAAATTGTGACTCCCTTTCCTTTACCTTTCCTACCTCCATGATAATTTTTAGTAGCACCAACTAGAAGGAAGCTACAACTCCCTTTCCGTGCCCCTTCCTGCTTTGCTAATAAGAAATAGTTTGTGTATCAAACTAAAATTTGCAATTTCCTTATTTGTGATGTGTGACTTTATGATATGTGACTATTGTAGCTTCTTTGATTTGTACATTTTCCTTCTGTCATCTATGTCACAACAATATATGATCCATGATAGTGTTTGATTTATAAAATTTTTAATCTACAACCTTCGAATATCTCTGATTCTGCAATACTTGGTCACTTCTACAAATGTTCAGTTTGCATCATTCACTATGTATATTCCTCGCACATCCTGATTCATGGTATCCTTCTAATTTTTGCACTTCATGTTGTTCATATTCTTCGTATTTGTGCAATTTAGCTCTAATGTATAAAATTCTTCTGCAATCAATGATCCATTTATACCCCAAGAATTAGAAATTTTCCCAGTTAAAATTTTTTCTTCTTCAATTTACACACTACCAACTTTCATCAATGCTTCCATCTCTTTCTTATTTATACTCTTTCTAGTTCAAGGGATGTGTCCACAAGTTTGGATTTATTTTACTTCGTAACGCCCCAACCTGCTTACTTCTTGGTCAAGCGAACCACGATGTTTCATACTACGTTGACATGCATCCTTTGCTAATTCAATCTTGTGGGGTTTTGCACACTAACGCCCATCAAATTGGTGGTATGTGCGCACATAGGTCCCATTAAGCCTTGGTAAATTATGCCTTGGTGGGATTTGTGTGCTTCCTCACCTTCCACATATCTGATCTATATCCTTGTTCAAATTTTCATTGTATATAGAGAAGCTTTTCCATATGGATTTATATGCTTCTATTTCTCCTAGCTTCAAGTTATCCATCTCATGTGTTTGACATCAGTCTCATATTATTCCTTATTAAACTTAACGGTTTATCTTTTGACATCAAACCTACATCAATCTTGTTTTTTCATCCTTTGACATCTTTATCTTTCGACACCAAACCTACATCAAGCTTGTTGGTTCATCCTTTGATATCAATGACAACAAAAAGGTTCAATAGGGATTACATGGCTATATGGGTTAGGTGTTTGATTATATTGGTTGGATTTATTATTAGTGATTATAATGATTAGGTTTATAGGGTTAGTGAATAAGAGATTATATATGTTAGGATTTGTTATAAGTTATATAGGTTATATGGTCAATGTATTATAGTGGTTAGTGGTTATAGATATAATTTTAAGTGGATTAGATATTTGAGGTTATCTTAAGGGATATAATGGTTAGATATTAAAGGGTATGGGTTATCAAGGTTATATCAAGGAATGGTGGTTGCATGAATTATATTAGGGTTCTATATATCAGGATTTTAATGGTTTAGTAATTATGGTTCATAGAGGGAATTGACTATAGGGGTTATAACAATCATGTGTTGAGTATTTTATGTGTTATAAGGATTATAGTTTATATGTGTTAATGGTTATAGTGTTTAAGGATTAAAAGATATATATGTATTATAATTTATGCAGTGACAAATGTTATCAATATAAATGGATAATACTTAAAAGGATAGAGGAATTAAGGTTTAAATATTATGTAACAAATGCAAAAATAAATATAATGATAATGATAAGCATAGGTTAATGAAAAGTCAAAGCATACATACCCCTTCACCTCGTGACCAATCAATGTGTATATGTATACCACAAGGATAATTGTAATAACCATTTTATGAATTAATAATTATTCAATATAATATTATACACTACAAAAA
>LPNX010355714.1:525903-558450 GCA_001517045.1 Pseudotsuga menziesii | reverse complement strand
ATTTAGAATTTATTTATTCAATATAGTAGTGTATGCTTTTCTAATATATCTTTCCATGGATATATATGATCATATTATGATTGTTTATCATCAAAGAGATCAAAATACATAACACATCCTTCAGTGGGATTTTTGATAAGTTCATATGTTTCATTGTTACTATTTAAGAGTGATTAGGGTTGTTCTAATTAGTAGTTTTGGTAAATAGCTTTGGGAATTGTAAATAAATAATGTATAAGTATCAATTATTCATTGATATGATATATGCACATGGAATACAAATTTTTTCAAAAGATCAAATGATGAAATGTTTAAATTATGAATTAAACCTTAATGATTTATATGTAATTATTTTGTTGTTAGTCTACATTTTGTGGGATTGACATAGTTTTAGATGTTTAATTGTCATTGAAAAATATTTGAACGAATGGGTACTTGAAGTGAATTCAAGATGATAAAAATATGGATTTTTAAAATTAATTTACAGATTTTTAAAATTAACTTTAGTTAAGTAAAAAAGAAAATACTAGTTTGAAACATAAATTCTATGTCGTGTTTACAAATGAACATAACATTGGTTAATCGAAGAATTGAAAACATATTTTCCTATGTTATGCCATGTATCTGCGAATGAATATAATATTGATTGAATCAAATTTGATTTTAAATATATAATTCGATGCCAAGAAGGAATCATATTTTGTATATCAAAATTTGATACCAATGGCCATTGGTTAAGTAATGGATATCTTCCCATAGTACAAGGACTATGAAAAATCATTGTAAATAAATGATGGACAACCATCAATCTCATAGGTGATATCAATGGAAATTGGCTAAGCAATGGATAAGTTTAATTCATTAGGACTTCTATAGTGTTACTATAAAAAAAAATTCAAACAACAACTTCCTTATATGACACTAATATAGTTTGACCAAATCAAAACCACCTCCTATTTTTATGGATATAGCTTGACTAGATCAAGCATATATGGTATTATTACATACATTTTCTATATGGAATACATGAGTGAATCGCAATCAAAACTCTTCCTCCTCCCCTCCATCTCTTTTCTCCTCCTGTGCCCTCTTCCCACTAATCATCCCTTCTCCTCCCTCCTACCTTTTCCTCATCCTTCTCAACCCACCTCTCCTCGCTTATTCAAATTTTCCACCCTCCTCCTCCTCCCACCACCTTGGTCCTCTTCCTCCTCCTCCTCCCCCACACTCACCTCCCTCCTATTCCCTCCTATTTCAACCTCCATTATCCTCCTCCTCTTCCCTTCCCCTCCTCCTCCTCCTTCACCTCCATCCTCTCCCTCCTTTTTCATCGTCCTCCATCGCTACCTCTCATCCCTCCTCCTCATACACCCTACTCCTGCGCCCTCTCCCTTGTCATACCTCCTCCTCCTCCTTTTCCACCCTTCCCCTCCACACCCTAACCTTCATCCTCTTCCTTTCACCCCCCCTCCTCACTCCTCTTCCCCTGACCTCCCCTTCTCGCTCCTCTTCCTCCTCCCTCCTCCTCCCTCCTCCCCTCACTCAGTTCCCTTCTCCTCCCTCCTTCTCATATACACTACACAAATATTCTATCAATTGAATAGTAAAAACAAGGGTTGTTTCTTACATTGGTATCAGAGCCATTGATTTGGCTATATTTTATGGGTTATTTAATCTACCAATCTTTACACCACCAAAATCAACAAATCCATTCTTATTGTGTTGTAAGTTGTTATGAGCATCAATTGAGTTTTGTGCAATTGTCAGTTTTGTCGTATAGTTTATTTATCTATATCGTGAGACTAAAAGGACTGGTGTTGAATCAAAGACAATGTAATAAGATATAGTCACCATAACTCACTTACATCACACATCCACTTGTCCTCATAACAAGTATGCGTTATGTATCAAACATAATTCTACCAAAATATTTTATCTATTAGTTTGCTTAGTAGCAGAGGAAGCTACTTATCACTCCATTACATAATGTTTCAATACATAGACTATGAAAGATAGAGGGAGAATGATGCTCCACTTCAGAGGGAGTGACTGCAAAATATCCTAAGGTTCGACATGATACAAAAGGATGGACAAATTACTGATGGCTCTAGGATTTACTGAGAGTAAAGCAGATTCCAACCATTGATTCAAGGTTGAAGGAAGAATATGAGTGATGCTCCTATTATATATTGATGACCTATTCCTGACAGAAAAAGAGGAACTCCTTAAAATTGTAAGGAGACTTGATACTGAGTTCGAGATGAAGGTCTTGGGTATGATGCACTACTTTATAGGAATGGAGGTGTGGATAGAATATCCCTTGGACAAGGGAAGTATGCAGTGGAGATCCTAAAGAGGTTTAGGATGATGGAATGCAAGGCCATGGCCACACCTATGGCATCGAACCTAAAGATATTGAGTGATGCTTCATCAGAGATGGTTGATGCTAGGATGTATCATTAGATGTTTTGTTCATTGATGTTCCTGACGAATTCGATACATGCTCACCTAGTTACAAAGCATGCAGTGAGGTACCTGAAGGGTACAGTTGAGTGTGGGCTCAAGTATGATACGAATCAGAAGACTAACCTGCATGGATAAGTTGATTCATATTGGTAGCGCCACTGAGAAGAAGAGAAACTTGGGATGCTTCTTCAGTTTGAGATCCAGTATGGGCTACTACTTTGGTAGGATGGAGTCCCGCATGGCATTGAGTATAGCTAAGGAAAAATATGTTTCCACTTGCTCAGCTATTTGTGAAAGAGGAGCAGTAAATATTCAGTTTGTGATCCATATCGATATCTCTCAAAAGAGTGAGTTCTAGCATAGCCGGTGAGATAGGTTATCTGAGCATAAAATCCTGGCAAAGCTCATAGGTTTCTCAAATGTAATCAGTCTTGTAGGTTGTCCTCAGATGTAATCAGTCCTAACAAAGCTTGTGGGTTATCCTTGGATTTAATCAGCCCCAATGTGATTCTATGCTAGAAATGGCCAGAGAAAAGTTTGAGTACTTCAGGGAGAATCTTGGTGTTCTCTAAATTGAGGTTCCTTCTAAGGGGAAGTGATGAGTCTGTGAGTCTTTCTGACACGGTGGGAGCCGGGGCCTCCCATGGTCAGATCTAAGTGTAGAGCCTTTCTATCATGGTGGTAGGCAGGGCCTCCCATGGTCATATGTTAGTGTAGATCCTTTCTGACATGGTGGTAGAAGGGGCCTCCCATGGTCATATGTAAGTACAGAGCCTTTCCTCGGATGGGGGATGGTGTGTCTTACCATGCCAGTGGATGTAAGTGCTGGGCCTTTCCTCGGATGGTAGATGGTGTGTCCTACCATGGCAGTGGATGTAAGTGCAGAGCCTTTCCTTGGATGGTGGATGGTGTGTCCTACCATGCCGGTGGATGTAAGTGCTGGGCCTTTCCTCAGATGGTAGATGGTGTGTCCTACCATGCCGATGGATGTAAGTGCTGGGCCTTTCCTTGGATGGTAGATGGTGTTTCCTACAATGCTGGTGGATGTAAGAGGTGGGCCTTCCCTCGAATGGTATATGGTTTTCCTACCATGCCAATGGATGTAAGTGATAGGCCATTTTGACATGGTGGCAGGCTTGACCTCCCATGGTTAGATGTACGCGACGGGACTTTATGAGATGGTGGTAGGATGGGCCTCCCATGGTCATATATAAGTGGTGAGGCCTACATCCAGCATTAAAAAGGTTGGCTCTATAGAACTTCCTATGATGAGTAGAATTGAGAGATAGCACCATTTACTAGAGATAGTGGGAGCAATGATGATGGTGATGATTTAGCTTTGATGATGATCCAGTGATGAAGACTTGTGCTGATGAATTGTGTCAATAGAATACCTTCCTATTTAAGAGGGAGTGTTGATGTATTTGTAACTTCAGAATGTATTCACTTGTATATTTTATATTGTATTTCATTGTACCCTGATGAAGATGTTTGTTCCTCCGATCAGGAGAGCTATTAATATAATAAAGTCATGAAAAGTAATTGAGGTTAACCCTCTGTTGTAAGTCAAGGAAATAGTCCCATAGTTGAGGGGTATTAGGGTCATTATACTCTCCTAGTGAGGTCAGCCCTATAGAGTAATTTCCAAATAGAAAACTAGTATAAATAAAGAGTGAGACTCTCTATTTAAAAAACACACTCACTCAACTGTAGCACATGAGTGAGAGAGGTGGAGCTTGCACAAGTGAGAGAGAGAACAACTGTCAGAGATCATGTTTGTGTTTTTGGGTTTTACCTTTGCTATTCGTGCTCATTCAATCTCTGAGGAAGTTGCGGAGTTTTCTCCTTTATGGTTTCCCCAAGGAAAACCTTTTATGTCTCTTATCTCTTGTGATTATTGTTGTGCATGTTATTCTCTTAAATAAAATCCTAGATCATATTGATTAAATGATAAAAATATAACACTCCCCCACACTCTCCTCCCTCTTCCTCCCTCCTCTGCCTCCTTTTCCCCCCTCCTCTCCTACCCTCCCTTCTCCTCCTCCTCCCTCATTATCCTCCTCTACCCTTACCATCCTCCTTTTTCACTTCCACCCCATTATCCATCCTCTTCCTCCTCCACTACTCCCTCTCCTCACTCCTCATTCACCCTAATATTACCCCCCTCCCTTGTCCTACCTCCTCCTCCTCCTCCTCCTCATGTGTCCTTCCCCTTATCCACCCTCCTCTTCCCCCCTCCCTTATCATCCCTCTCTTCTCCTCCAACTCCACCCCCCTTTTGGCCTTCGTCCTCTTCCTCCTCCCCCCCCCCTCCCCCTCTCCCCCCCTCCTCCTCTCCCCTCCCCCTCCTCCTCCCCCTCCCCTCCTCTACTCCCTCCTCCCTCTCCTCACTCCTCCACCCCTTGATCCTCCCTTCTACTCCTCTCCCTCTCCCTCCTCCTCCCATCCCTCTTCATGTCCTTCACATCTATCTTGTCCTCATCCCTCCCCTCCTCTTCCTCCCCCCCTCCCTCTCCTCCCTCCTCTTCTCCTCCTCCCAACTCCTCTTCCTCCTCCTTCACCCTTTCCCCCTTTACTCCCTTCTTCCCCCCTTCTCCCTCCTCCTTCTCCTCCTCCTCCTCCTATTCCTCTCCCACCCCCTCCTGCTTCTCCTCCAACCCATGTCCTATTCCATCCTCCTCCCTCCCACACCTCCTCAATTATCCCTCCTCCTCTTCCTCACCCTTACCCCTCACCTCCTCCTCCTCCTCCCCAGCCCATTTCCTCCCTCCTCATCCTCCACCTCCCCCCTTCACCCTCCTCCTTCACCCCATATCCATCATCCTACCTCTTCCTTCCTTCCCTTCCTCCTCTACCCCCTCCTCCCTCTCTTCACTCCTCCACCCTCTGATCCTCCCTTCTACTCCTCTCCCTCTCCCTCCTCCTCCCATCCCTCTCCTTGTCATTCACATCTATCTTCTCCTCCTCATTCCCCCTCCCCCTCCTCCCCCCCTCCCCTTCCCCCCCCCCCCCCCCCCCCCCCTTCCCCTTCCTCCTCCTCCCCCCTCCCCTCCAATTAATCCCCCCTTTCTTCTCCTCCTCCTCCCTCCTCCCTCTCTTCACTCCTCCACCTCGTGATTCTCCCTTCACTCCTCCACCCCCTAATCCTCCTCCTCCCATCCCTCTCCCTATCCTTCACATCTATCTCCCTCTCCAAATAGAAAACTAGTATAAATAGAGAGTGAGACTCTCTATTTGAAACACACACTCACTCAACTATAGCACATGAGTGAGAGAGGTGGAGCTCGCATAAGTGAGAGAGAGAACAACTGTCAGAGATCATCTTTGTGTTTTTGGGTTTTACCTTTTCTATTGGTGCTCATTTAATCTTTGAGGAAGTTGTGGAGCTTTCTCCTTTATGGTTTCTGCGAGGAAAACCTTTTATGTCTCTTATCTCTTTTGATTATTGGTGTGCATGTTATTCTCTCAAATAAAATCCTAGATCATATTGATTAAATGATAAAAATATAACACTCCCCCACACTCTCCTCCCTCTTCCTCCCTCCTCTACCTACTTTTCCCCCCTCCTCTCCTAGCCTCCCTTCTCCTCCTCCCTCATTTTCCTCCTTTTCCCTTCCCCTCCTCCTTTGTCACCTCCACCCCCCTTCTCCATCCTCTTCCTCCTCCACCACTCCCTCTCCTCACTCCTCATTCACCCTACTCCTACCCCCCTCCCTTGTCCTACCTCCTCCTCCTCCTCCTCCTCCTCCTTCTCCTCATGTGTCCTTCCCCTTATCCACCCTCCTCTTCCCCCATCCCTTATAATCCCTCTCTTCTCCTCCACCTCCACCCCCGTCTCGGCCCTTTCCCTCCTCCCTCCTCCTCCTCCTCCTCCATCTCTTCACTCCTCCACCCATTGATCCTCCCTTATACTCCCCCTCTCTGTCTCCTTGTCCTCGAACAAATTTTTTGTGTTGGAGCATTATGATTAACTTAACATGACCTCTAAAAATAACCCCAACTTAGTAGGTAAAAATAATAAAATAAACAAAATCGTCTTCACATTTCTAGGACATGGTGGTGGACTTTAACAATATTCAATATGTCCCAAGAATTTCAATATGCACATTTTCATAAATGTTTAAAATGGCATGCAAGTAAACAATACAGTCAATTATGTAATACAAGTACATTTAAAACAATTATGAGTACGAAAATATAAGTTTAATATTCATAGATACAAATTAAATTAGAATGAAAAAAATTGTCAATAGTACTTATTTACCAGCATCCAACCATATTCCTTCACAATCTTGTCAAACATAATCCATGTCACCATCACCTACAATTTCATCATATTTTCATTTTTTTCCTTCAAATTATACAACACTTGATAGATATGCATACTCCAATTCATGTGTTATTGTTTCTCAACCCATTTATAGGACATTTTAGAACTACATACCAATCATTCTCTATAGGATATTGTACATACAATAATTTTTTCACTTGTGATTTTAGAATACAATGGATCATCTTGCACTTTATCCTTACTGAGTCATATCTTCAGATTCACTAGTGTGAAACCAATTTCATCTACTTTGATTCCATTTTTCTTGTCTACATATACCCAATCACATTTGACCAAGGGATAGTGTACACAATAATAGTCTAATATGAGTATTTCTTCCATCACTCCAAAATACGTTGTTATTTGAAATATAGTTTTTTGTCTTTTGCATTTGATATCACTAATGTTTTTGCATCTATGCACACACCATTATTTTGGGTGGCCCTAACATTCTCTATGCTTTTAACTTGAAATATACACCCATTGATTAATTAGATGTCATACTTAGTTTCATATATTCTTGGGCCACGTGCCACACATTTAATATCATAAATATTGTATTTTCCTTCCACTTGTAAAGTATTTAATGTCATTAGAAAACCATGCAATTTTAAACTATATAAAAATAAGCTTAGTTTCACACATCATAATAGTCTTGTTCAATGAATTTTAAAATATTATAATGACAAAAACATGATATCATCACCTCCTTTATTAACCAATCACTAAATTCTTGGTTGTGGAGCTTTTGTAACAAGGCTTCATCTTTTTTGGATTGGATGTTTTTAGTTCCCATTTCACTCAAGTGCATCCTAATTTCTAGCAATGTCAATGAACATGTTTTTCAAGATATTTTGATAAATTCTAATAAAAAATGATTTTATAAGATTGTGCTTATTACTTACTCAATCCAAGGTTGTACTTCATTTATATTGCACAAGACCCACTTGTGGACTTGCAATAAACTAGTATTATCCAATTCAATAGAAGTTCCACTAGTTAATGCCTTCACATAATGACCAATCTCTCCTTCTTCATCATCCCAAGAATTATTTCTACTAGGCATGCTTCCAATATATTCCATACCTTCAACATAACATACACAAAATTTGATGGATTCCTTCAGAGTGTAGTTTTCAACTATGCACCCTTCTAGCCTATTAGTGTTATTCACATAACTTTTGAAAACTTTCTTGTTCCTAAAAAATAAACACAAAAAAATTTCATTCAAGTATAAAGTATGAATAAATATTTATTAGTGATGTGCTAGATGCACATAATATGTTGGAATCAATTATGGATTTGTACACATATTAAAATTTACTTACCTTTCAAAAGGGTGAATCCATTTGTATGTGACTGGGCCACAAAAACGTAGCTTTTGTACCAAGTGTACATTCAAATGTATCACTATATTACATAATGAGGGGGTGCTATTTTTTGAGTAAGCACAATTTCTCCACAACATCATTAGTTTCCATGACCTGTTAGATCCACCATTTTTGCACAAACTCTCCTAAAAATGAATCAAATCCTACAAATTGTGTTTCACACTAATTTTGGTAGCATAAAGCGCAATTATACAAGAAGGAATTGTTGCATAAGAACATGGAAATCATGTCCTTTCATACCATAAAAATTTAGCTCTTCAATAGATGTTTGATTTCTAGGCTTTGAACTATAACCATCAGGAACTTTTAATGTGATCAAAACAACACAAAGTGTCTCTTTCTCTTTTTTTGAAAGAGTGTGTGGTGTAGGTGGAAGAAATATTTTTTCCTCAGTCTTGTGTCATGGACAACCATGGCAGAACATGCATAAAAATGGACAACCATGGTAGAACATGCATAAAAATGGATAACCATGGCAGAACGTGCATAAAAAAAACTAGACAACTATGGCAGAACATTTTTTTCCTCGGTTATGCATAACCATGGCAGAAGGTTATATGTGACTAATATTACTGGACAAACACTATACACACTACTCAAGTTTCCAAAATTATTAAATCCATCCACTGCCATTGCAAGTCCTACAGCATGAGGATCATTGGAAAATTGGTCCATCTTGAATATATAGTTTTCCATGTCAAGTTATCAATTGGGTGGCGAATTATTCCATCCTCACTTGCATTCTCATGATTCCATCTCATTTTTGGCGAGATATGTGGAGAGTTGTGACAAAATAAAGAATTTTAATATATACATTACAATACGTAACAAGAATAAAGAAGATAATTCGTGAATATGTTCATAGTACATGAAGGTGCAGACCATAATAGAATTAAAGGATTTCAAATTCATGCTTATACATTTTTATTTAAACTTGGAACTATGGAGAAATACCTCAGCACTTTTTTTAGGACACCTATATGCACCTTTCTAGAATGAGCATCAACCTTCAATCTATATTTACCACATGTTGGGAATCCAAATTTATTTTTATATTTTCCCGGATATAAAATGCAATAATTATTGCATGCATGTATCATTTCATAGTCCAAACTCAATGATTTAATCATCCTTTTTGTAGCATATGTAGTATCTGGAAGTTTATTTTCTTTAGGAAGCATTTCTATCTGCAACTTCAACAATTGGGTGAAAATTGTATTGAACCATCCATTTCTCACTTTAAGGTTGTACAATTTCATAGTGGCCGATACCTTAGTGAAAATAATGCAACAAGGCACAATTGTGTCTTGGAATCATCAATTAACTTCTAATATTCATTGATATCATTCATTTCATTTATTGATGTTGCTTATCCATTTTCACCATTCACATTTGTATTTTCACTAAAACATTCATAAGTATCATTCACCATATGAACCATATGATCATATTGAAAATCATAATCACGTTGATGAGTCTACAAAATTTCCTACAAATGATATTGATGTTCTAGAGAATGATATTGATGTTCATGCTTATGAACATATTGAAAATAACATCCTCATACACAAATGGTAGGAGAAGGATTCTTTCAATTGAGATTTGGGGAAAATGTACTTGTAAATCTATGGACCAATGGAAAATTGGTTAAATGACATTGTAATAGTAGATAAAAGAAAAATGTATTGTTTCACCATTAAAATAACGATTCACTATTGGAATATTTAAAAGAAAATTAAATTTCACAAGGGAAATTATCTAACACAAGTTATGAGATAAGACAACCCAGTCTTCATCTCAATTTTGAATAGAATCAAAACAAACTCACAAATAGATGTTGATATTGAATTCTTGAACAATAATTACTATAGAACACCACCAAATGACCCAACATTCCCCTTCCTTTTTATAGAAACAGGGATGTTGACGAACACAACAAGAAGATGTCCACACTTGTCCATACAAATCCATACACATTGCAATCAATTCACAAGAAAATAGACACAATAGAATTTAACTCATTTAAAAATGGCCAAATGGAATTTCCCTTTGCAATTGTCTTGAAACAAAATATACTTGTTGAGCTGGTTGGAGGTAAATTTGATATAGACGATGGGCTTGTAAATGGTGCAGAGGACATCTTCATAGACTTTACATCAAATGGAATTGACATAGTTTGGATTGAATTTATCTTGTCATCAATCGGTGCCATGTAATGTATGAAAATGTAAAAACACTTTGTGCTGAGCACTCCATGTACATGGACACCTATCATAAGAATTACTAGAAAAATTACATCCAAATCTAAAAAACATATAATTCAACAACAATTTCCAATCTGATTAGCATGTGCATGGACTATCCATAGGTCACACGGACTTACAATGAACAACTTGGAATTTGATCCAAAAGGAATTACCCAAAATGGACTAGTGTACACTACATTATCATGTGTTAAAGACATGAAACATCTATATATACTTAACAAATTACATTGCAAGAGTTTTTTCTTCTCATTTAAAGTTTCCATGGAAATAGATAGGCTCAAGAATGAGGCATGCTTGGAATTTTGCTATGGCTTTTTGTCAATCGACAAGAAATACCACTTGCTTCTATGCTCATTGAACACAAGAAGTATACCAATACATTTGGAAAACATTGTCAATGACTATGACATTATGAAGGTTGATATCCTCTGCTTGCAAGAAACACATACAAAATCATTGGCAATCGATTCTCTTCTTATAGAAAACTACTGCTATTAGTTTATGTACAATGTCCATGGTATTATTACATGTTACAAGAAAAACATAGCTATTAAAAAACAATTAACATATGCAACAGACTTTGTAGAAGCAATAATCTCATGGTTTTCAATTAACAATTGTATTGTCACATTGGAAAATGTCTACATTGCACCACATGCACCAATTGAACAACTATATTCACTTGTTCTTTACACCGTAGAATTTTTTTATCAAAGTGGACATATTTTTCTTGTTGGTGAATTTAACATTGACATGCTACAAAGTTGTAATGGACAGAATGCATTTTCCCTGCTTATGCACATCAACAATTTTTCTTTGCACACAACAAAAGTGGCAACAGCCTATGGCTCCATGCTTGACCATTTATGGACAACATTTCCATATTCTCATGTCAAATCACAAATTTTTGAGGCTTACTAGACATATCATTGTGCTATTAGTCTTTTGATCCCAGTCGAACTCTTTACAAGCTAACTCTACAAATATAAATTGTTGTAGAAAAAACAATTGCATGTGCTACTCTAAATAGTTCCTTTGAAAACATGTATGCAAGCTAAACTAAGAAAAGAAAGAAATTAATTTGCAGATTTTGCAAAAAACACCAGCTGCAACATGGCAGCAAATAGTGGTAACTAAAAAAAACTAAAATAAACATGTCCAAGCCACTTCCCAGCGATACTTCAAAAAGGCCAGAGTACTTCAAATTATGCATGCATAACTGTTTATTTTCACTCTTTTCACATGAATCAATGCCATCCCCCACTCTATTTCTATAGTTCATGTATCTGAACATGGTTTGCATTCTCCCTTGTCTGTTATAGACAAAAAAAATGGCAACAACATCATCCATTAGTATGGAGATTTATTCACCAACACATTTAAATGTATTTGAAGGTGATGTTATTACATTGTACATACCAACACGCAACAAGACAAATTCACCAAAAAAAGTAGAATTGTCACATGATGATCTTGTAGACATAGATGCTCAGCTAATAGTGATAGTTAACATGAGAAACATATGTGTCTCTTGTTTCATAAAGTATTTCACATCTGGAAGCAGTGTGCAGATTTCAAACTTCATAACTAGGAACAAAGGGTTTTATGATAAGGTAGATGCAAAATGATGCCTTGTTCTACACTAGTATACTATTGTGGAAACAATTTCCTAGGTTTTCTAGAAACACAAATTGGCACCAGATATATGATACATGCTTTGTCAATCTAGACAAATTATTACTATGTTGCTTCTATCGTGGCTCTTGTCATTGCATGTGAACAAGACAACAAGAACTATGATATTTGTATCAATGATGGGAGAGTATACAAGACACTACAATGGTATGATGCCTTTTCGCCTCATTGATCTTGTGCACATTTGTTGTACTTAGCTGTTACAAATAAAATGCATTTTTTATTTTAATGTTTTTTGTTGAAAACAAGTAGAAAAATCCATTCGATTGCAGTTGCAACTGCCTGGAAACTACAAGAATATTTTCCTCAATATGTAACAAGAATCGGTGTCACAACTTCCATCCATGTACTTGTTCAAAAAACATAGTAAGAAATGGTTCAATAGGATCCCATCTCTTGTGTGTTTCTCAAGCAATATTTGTTGATGTGTTGAAGGACAACTATGCAAAAGAACATTTGTTTTCCCTAATGCAAGAACAAAATTTCCTTATTTGATCGCTATAGTAAAAAATTGTCTTGGATGTGTTGGGATTATTATTAATCCTCCCCATATATCCTTTGACCACATAAAGTCTATTTGATTAATTTCCCTAGATTAGGAGGTCTCATCACTTCACCAGTGCATGGGGGACATAAAAAATGGACATCTACCACTTATTGCACATGTATGCATGCATTTTGGAGATCCAAGGATCAATCCCTATTTTATAGGAACCCACTCGGAGTGCCACCACTAGTGTCCAGCAGTTGAATCCAACAAGTAATCAGTTATCCTTAGTTAAACTCTGATCCCCATCCGTTAGATCACTTCCAGTGTCTCTAGCTCCAGTTTGCATTATTCATGGGAATATAGGCACCTTTGTTCACCTACCCCCTTTAGTTAACTGATTGTAACTTATTGTAACTGGTTATTAACTGTTTTAGTGATCTGTAGTTGCACTAGTTAGCTATAATGGTGATTTTCCCACTCCTAGTCAGCTCTAGAGTCAGTCTAGGTTGGTAGATTCAACTACCTGAGTAGGTATTCAAATTATTCATTGATGGTGTATTATATATTCACCCATAATGTGAATAATCAATTAATGAAAGATTTCTCATATTGTTCTTCAATTATTCTTCTCTTATTTCTCTTGTGCAATCTATGTGAAGACTATTTTTGGCCCAAGATATTCCTATCATAATCTAATATGGTATCAGAGCCTGGTCAGGCTATTTGAATCTCCCTCAGATATTTCCATTGATGCACCAGAAGCAGCTGAGTTTCCACATAAATACTGCAATATTTTCCTTTCTAACTCTGGATTATGTCCAAAGAAGTCTTTGCATGTGTGACGGACTCTGAAAATGTGCTCATTTTTTAAATAGAGGTTGATTCATCTTACAAAAAAATTATTTCAGCTAGCTTTGTGCAAGCATAATTTCAATAACAAAATTTAAAAATTGCAGCCAAAATTTGAAGAGGTACCATGACCTCTACATATCATCTTATAGGTACTACTATATCTTATTTGAAAGTCCTTTCCGTGGTCTAAAATTATTTTTTCGCATAATTCAATTTGAGTCTCTAGTTTGATAGATATGTTCAGTTGAATATTGGAGGTTTGTAACACCTATCCTTCATCTGTACCCTCTATTTAGGCTTGATATTTATCATTCCACATGATGAGACAGGTCAAGTTTCTTATATGATTTTAAATATCTCTTCTATATATCAAATGGGTCTTCCATGGAATTTGATTCTGTTGACTGTAGAAGAAGTTGTGCTCGAATTGGCAACATGACATCAATCATGTTTTTTATTTTTTATTTAAGCTTACATATATGATATGATTTACATGTACAACTTCTTGGATTGAAAGTTGCTCCTGAATTTGAAGAAGAAAATTGTAGAAACCTTTGTTGTACAACTATAATATGGATTTGATATCAGTTCCTCCTCTATCGTCATTCAATTATCATGAATGGAAACTGAAGATGATTGCATATCGTAAGAGACATGAGATATTTGATGTGTCTATTAGAGTTGTGGCAATGCCAAAATCTGATGATGAGAAATATATTTGGTTCAATAACTGTGACAGAGCATATGGATCCATGTGTCTAACCATTCCTCTTAGGATGCGCTATCTCATTGATGTTGTTGAATTCCCAAGTGAAATTTGGTCCAGATTGGACAAAGCATTTGGCCAGCATACTAGAGATATTATTCCAAAGCACTACAAGAGTGCACATGATCATCTCCTTTCAAGTTCTTCCAACATCCATTATTTCTCAAGAATATGAAGTTCTACAAGATGAACAAATGATAGAGTCTTCAACTAATTCAATTCGAAACCAGACTCATTATGTTGATGCTCTCAAAATATTTGAGAAATTTGATGTCTCATGTTTTCATTCAGCTACTCCAGAAGAGGATATTCCAACCTCCATTGCTTAATAACTTTCCTTCCATCTCACTGAGTCTTCAACTGATTCAATTCGAAACCAGATTCATTCTATTGCTGCTCTCGAATTTTTTGAGAAATTTGATGTCTCTTGTTTTCATGGAGCTACTCCATAAGAGGAGATTCAAAACTCCATTACTGAATAACTCTCCACTAAGTCTCTCACATTAATTGGTTCAAATTCATAGATTCAAGACCTCTCAGTTATGTAATATGCTTGTAACTGATCTCATCAGTTTTTGTGAGAAAAATCAAGCACCTCAAGGCTCTTTCAAAATTGATGTTGGGGATTCAATGTCAGTATATTCTTATAAATTGTTGATATTACTTTGTGATTTCATGGATATTTTTAGATGCTACATCATATTTTGGAGCACAAGCATTTTCTCTCCATGGTCCCAAGTCTTATGTCTCTTCCTGCTCAATCACATAGCCATTTCCTCACAGTGATAGAAATGATGGAGACCTCTTGCATTCTCTTGGATTCATGCTCCTCGCATCTAGAGCTGAATCTACTTCACATGGTTATGATTATCAAGCATATCAAGACTCATTTGAACCTGATTTCAAGATCAAGTTGAATGAGCACTCTTTGTTGCTCTTTGTTGCTCTTTTGTCAGATTATCTCAGTTGCTTTACATGGTCCCATAAACTCTTATGCAGTTGTAGATGTTCTTGATCAATTTGAGCATATTCCTATTCTTCCAAAGAAGAATATTCCTCTAGACATCTAATTAATTTCACACCATCTTGGACTTGGAACAGTTTATTTTTTGGTGTATCTCATGTCCATTTTTTAGGAAAGGATTTTCCCCATGCGGTTTTGCCTTTTTTTCCTCATTTTAAATGGATAAATATCTCTTGCATTTATATTGTAATGGGTGACCTTTGGTCTTAGTAACCAGTTCTAGGTAGTCCAAAGTTAGTATTAAAGGGAGGTGTTGGGATTATTATTAATCATCCCTTTGTCTCCTTTGACCACATAATGTCTATTTGAATAATTTACCTAGATTAGGAAGTCTCATCACTTCACCGTTGCATGGGGGACATAACTAGTGGACATATGCCACTTACTGCATCTGTCTGCATGCATTTTGGAGCTCTAGGTACCAATCCCTATTTTATAGGAATCCACTTAGAGTACCACCAGTAATGTCCAACAGTTGACTCCAGTAGGTCATCAGTTATCCTTAGTTAAACTCTGATCCCCATTGGTTAGATCATTTCCAATGTCTCTAGCTCCAGTTTACATGATTCATGGTAATATAGGCGCCTTTGTTCACCTACCCCCTTCAATTAAATGATTGTAACTGATTGTAACAAGTTATTAACTATTTTAGTGATCTGCAGTTGCACTAGTTAGCTATAATGGTGATTTCCCCACTCCTAGTTAGCTCTAGATTCAGGTAGATTCAACTACCTGAGTAGTTATTTGAATTATTCATTGGCCTTGTATTATATATTCACCCATAATGTGAATAATCAATTAATGGAAGATTTCCCATATTGTTCTTCAATTATTCTTCTCTTATTTCTCTTGTGCAATCTATGTGAAGACTATTGTTGGCCCAAGATATTCCTATCAGAATCTAATAGGATGTATCCATTGATTATATGTGTTTCAATATCTAGGATTCAGTTTCTCATTAGCTTCCATTTTCCCTACTCTTGTTTTTTATAAGTTTCAATTTAACTTACTAAAAAACCGTGATTCTGTAAATCTAGAAACGTTGATTTCGGGAAAAGATGCAATTATATGATATGTATTTTTTTCCCTAAACCGTTTCCATCCATTCAAATAGCAATAATCTATATATCCATTGGTTCCAAAGAAAAAAACAAGAAAAACTTTTCCAATAAAGGTTGTTCTAATATCCAAAAACACACCATTTTGACAAAAGTTTACAAGCCAATGGTATTGAATTTTTTTTGTATTTGCATGCCTCTGCATATTGCATCCTTCGTTTATTTTATTCCTTGCAACAATTGTATAATCAAATAGAATCAAGTTGGTTTTTGGCTTTTAGCATTCTGCGCATCTACAAATTGCAGCTAGTCAAACAATGTATATGTCAAATACAAGAACTCTATATATATATTATCCAAGTTGCATTCACATAACTCATACATTGATGGTCCTTGGATCCCTAGTTCTTGTGGATGATGAACTAGTCATACTATTACGATATGTGGATGATCTATTTCTGACTGGAAATGGGAAATAGATCACAGATTGAAAGAAGAAGCTAGCTAAATAAATTGAGATGAAAGATCTTGGATTGATGCATTATTTCCTTGGGTTGGAAGTGTGGCAGAGCCCAGAAGTAATATTTTGAACTAGGGAAAGTATGCAGTAGAAATCTTGAAAAGATTTGATATGTTGTATTGTAAATATATGGCCACACCCATGGACACCAACATGAAGTTTTTATATGATGGGTCATCAGAGTTAGTGGACATGAATTAGTATAGACAGATTATTGGGTCACTAATGTATTTGATGAATACAAGGCCAAATATATGCTTTGTTGTGAACACCTTAAGTCAGTATCTAGTTAAACCAAGATGGGTTCACTTGATAGATGCAAAGAATGTGATGAGGTACCTAAAAGGAATGACATACTTGTCACTTTACTATGTTAGAGATCATGACTACATATTGTATGGATATACAGATCCAGATTCGGTAGGAAGTGCCGCAGACATGAAGAGAACCTCATGTGTATGTTATTGTATGGGATCTACCATGATCTCATGGTTTAGTAAGAAACATTCCAGTGTTGCTCTCAGTATAGCTGAAGTAGAGTACATAGCAGCTTGCTCCACTAGTTGTGAAGAAATATGGATTCAGAAATTGATGTCAGGACTATTTGACATGGAGTTGGATACCACCATGATTCTTTGTGAAAACCAGAGTTGCATAAAGATGACAAAGAATCATGTGTTCCATGATAAATCAAAGCACATAGAAATATGATATTTTATATAAGGGATATGGTACAAAAGGGAGCTATAAATATATAGTATGTGAGTACTGATGAGAAAGTTGTTGATGTACTGACCAAGCCTTTATCTCAAGTAAAGTTTGAATATTTTCTATGACAATCTTGGTGTAGTTCAAAAAGACTTTCCTCGCAAGGAAGAACAATGATGGGACTACAAAATTTCCTTGCAAGAAGGAATAATGAATATATATACCCTCTTTGGAAAGGAGGAACAAGACGAAGATATGGACTCTCCTAGGAAAGGAAGAATAGGTCAAAAATATGAACCCTCCTCGAAAAAAGGGGGAGCAGGTTGATGATATAGATCCTCCTAGAAAATGGGGAGTGATGATAAGACTGCCATCAATAACGGATGATAGCGAAGCTCCAATATGAAAAAGGGCAAGTACACCTAAAGATGATGACAAGGTCTAAAATTCACTTGTGGATGTTAGTATCCTCTCTTGAGGATGGTCTTGCAGGTATAACACTATGTTAATGAAAGTGGCCCTTACTAGTTAAGGATGGCCCTACAGATGTTACTCTCACATGGAGAGTACCACATTCATTTTTGGATACTATAGTATAAAATTCGCTTGTGAATGGTCCTAGATTTCATGCTAAGTATGTCCTATGATGAGTCCTTACAGACGATAGGGTCAGAACTTAGGTGTGGTCGAGATATTCCTTGTAGACGATACTCTCACATGGAGATTGTACCTACATTTATATGTAGATGTCATAGAATAACACTCACTTGGGAGTGGTCCTTGATTTAGTGCTAATTATTCTCTATGATGAATTGTCATAGACGTCGTTGCATAACACTCGCATGGAGTGGTCCTAGATCTAACAAGATGAGGATGTCCTACGATGAGGGAAAAATCCTAGGTGCGGTCGAGATCTACTCTCTAGACAATAATCTTGTATGGAGAGTATGTCTACATGTACATGTAGATGTCATAGTATAACACTCGCTTAGGATTGTTCCTATATTTGAAGTTGAGGATGCACTACGATATATACATTCAGGTTGTAGCTGATTCAGCTAGTCAATACTATGGATCCTCCTTGTTAAGGGGGAGTAGGCTGATGGAGGATTGCATCATCATTTGACCTATGTCCTAAAGTGATAGGGATTGATCATCCCGCAAAGATATCATGTGTGCTACAGGTAGTGTGGAAGCGAAGGATAGAAAATATCGAAGTGCGGATGAAAAATATCAAGAAGATCGAAGTGTTGCTGCAAAGGATCGAGATGATCAAAGTGTTGTTGCAAAGGATTGAAAGGATAGAAGTGCTATTGCAAAGGATCAAGAAGATCAAAGTGTTGTTGCAAAGGATCAAAAGATCGAAGTGTTGATGCAAAAGGATCAAGTGATCATGTGCTGCAGAAGAAGAAGACATTCAAGAGTAATTTTTCCAGTTATTGATGAATTTTGAAAACTTCCTATGACGTATAGAAATTTTACCTCGATACTACTGAAGATACTCTCTCTTGTTACTGCTATATTCTATGATGATGTTGTCAGTATAATACCCTTGTTGTTAAGGGGAAGTGTTTAAATATTGTAACTTTAAAGGATATTCTAAATGTATTTTACTAATGTACCCCAAGGGAGATGGTATTATTCCTCCGTCGGGATGTTACTATTGTAATTGGTCATCATAGAGTCACGAGGTAAAGCCTCCATTGTAAGTCAGGTCAATAGTACCCCAATGAATAATATAAAATAATGTTTTGAGTCTTCCTAGGTGAAGTCGACCCAGACAGTTTAGTGGGGCCGACTTGTTTAGGGTAAAATTCAGTTGACATAATGTGTATAAATAGAGGAGTTGTTTTCNGCGGGGGGGAGAGAGAGAGAGAGAGAGAGAGAGAGAGAGAGAGAGAGAGAGAGAGAGAGAGAGAGAGAGAGAGAACATCAAGGAGCAGAATACATGTTTTGGGGTTTTATCTTATACATATTATATAGAGGAATTTTTTCTAGGTTTTCTTCCCCTTGAGGGATTCCAAGGATAAATATTGTGTCTATCTTGAGGATTAAGGAAATTCATGAAAAATGGCATAACTTTATCATATAGTATCAAAATTACAAAATTCTTGGCTCATTGAAAATTTGGTTGCAAGGGCTATGGGATGAATCTATATAGATACTATTTTGGTTTCTATATTGTCTCTTCATATTGTAGTCTTGGAAAAGGCATGGTTAATGCTTGTGGGTTTCTCCTGTGATGGCACATGTCTTTCATGGATAGATATCATCTTGGATATTGGTATGTGAGTCTCTCTATTGGTATATATATTTGAAGTCATTATATATATATATATTATGGGGGATATGATGATGGTTATCTTGGAATATATATGGTATGGTTCTTGTACATGGATCTCTCTGGTGATAGCAATACATATCATGGACTACAACCCATCTTATTGTCTTGAAAATGTATGAATTTTGTACATGTTCTTGTGCTTATCTCTTGGCATAATTGATGGTAATATTGGCATACATGTTGGTGCACAATTTTTGATGGTCATGGCATAGATATTGGTGATTTATTTGTATATATCATGGTGATTATCTATACATATTGTAAGATGGTATTGGCACAGATCATAGTGATTATACTGGCATAGTACATGGTTATGTTGTGGCATATGGCTCATTTCTTGGAATGTTAAATGTTTTAGAAAATGAATATGATGTAAAAGTTGAGGATCCAGATGAAATCAATGGATGATTTTTTCTGGGTATATACTTGAGGCATGTATAGGTTGATATAGTGTGACAGATATTGATACAGTGTGAAAGTGATTTTGGCATTGTGGCATTGACAGTGGCGTTGTGACAGAGGTAGTAATTGAAAATTTATATAGAGATATAGTGATTGAGGAATTATGATAGAGATAGTGATCGTGACAGGTTGACAGAGGTAGTGATACAGTGATACAAGAACATGGATAGTGATACAGGAGCAGTGACAATGATATAGGTGCAGGGACAAAGATACATGTACAAGTTGATAGAGACAATGATATAATTATCATTATAGATTGTTTCTTCTATTCATACCTGGGTGGCAGGATGGGTCAAGGATAGGAGATTATAGTCTCCTTCAGGTTGGTGCCTAAGATTTGTGAGTTCATTCTCACTAAGGATTGTAATCCTCTCTACAGTTTGAATCTTATGACCTTAGGTGGTTGCATCATCCTTTCAATTGGAGTTGATAAACTAGGGGGTTGGAGCCTCCTTCTAGTTGGTGCTAGAAAATCAGAGAGTTGTATATTCCTTCTAGTTGGTGTTGGTAAACACATTGAATGTAATCTTCATATTATAAACAACATTTTTTTGGTTTTCTCCCATTTGGGTTTCCACGTTAAATCTCTGGTGCACTGTGTATGATTTTTATGTGATGGTGAATGATATTGTTAATGGTTAATGTTACATGTTAAAAGTGTAAAAAGTTCCCAATACCGATTCCCCCCCCCCCCCCACCCCCACCCCTCATTATTGTTCAATATTCCAACAAGAAATGCCTTATAACTATTCAAAGTCACACTTTAATGTCTTAAACCATCAATCTCTCTTCCTTGCTAAGAAATTCAATGAAACTATGTCCCATAATAGAGAATTAACAAACGTTCTAGTACAAAACTAAACCAATTCAAAATGAGTGTGAATATACATGTAGAATGTATCAAAGGAACTGACACAATTTCAATCTAGATAAGTAGAAAGGAAACAAAGTGTTCACAACAGGATGGCCAAAATTCATTCAAGCCAGAAGATTAGTGAACAGAAGGTTCTTTCATGAATCAAATACATAGTAATACAAAATGTGGGGAATGACTACATAGAGTTTCTCACAATATTTATCATTTTCATTCAAATATAACCATATCCAATCCAACCTTCAAATGACTTGGGTTTGGATTTTTAATTACAACCATTATATAAATGAAATCCAAAACAATATGATTGTATTTTGTATTTTGAGTAAAAGAAAGACTTATTCGCCCTATTTGAATATGACTCAACTACTAATTGTCACTTAATAAGAGATTGGATCTCTCTTTAATTAACTATTATAAATCAACTAAAACTTCAAACTTTGGTATCCCACTTCTTTCATAATTGTATTTGAACCTTCTAGGAATCAAAATTTTCCATGTGAGAGTGATGCTCCTGCATCAACAAGTTTTATAGGTATTATGTTTGATGTTATTTAAAATGAACAATATCACTTTATTTATAATAAAAAATTACATGATGCAGTTGGAACAACATAGGAAGGGTTGCATTCAAATAAGCTATAAAAAATTTCAACGAGTGTGATGAAAAATGACATGACCAAAGCTTACGATAAAGTGAAACGATTACATATTAGGTTGTTTCTTCTAAAGATGAGTATGAATATGCAAATTGTTAATTTGATCATGGTATGTCTAACATAATTGTCCTTCATTGTAATTATAAATGGTTCTCATTCAACGTTTTTTAAACGCCTCGAGACGCCTCAAACAAGGATTCCCTTTTCTCCCTTCCTATTAATATTAGTAGTATAAGGTTTAAGTATGTTAAAAAAATATGCAAGAGGCAGAGGAAGAGTGCAAATGAAATGAATTAAAATATTAGATATTGTCATTATATCCCATTTTTTTTTGTAGATTATATGATATTTGGTCAAGGTTCTGGTACAAAGATGAAAATCATAAAAAGGATGTTGGATATATATTGTAAATGTACAAGAATGGATGTCATTATGTCAAGTCATCGATGTCATTCAACATGACATAAGAAGAGGTAAAAGTTGTGAAATTGTGTTCTATCAATTATTTATTACTCAATCAAGGTGTGAATTATATTGACTTTAAATCAAAACCTAATGAATATAAGTACAATGAATGGATGTGGTTGTAAATCTAAATAGAAGCTAGAATTTTAGACTAATGTGATAGATGGTTGTTTCAAGGTGGAAAATTAGTCTTTGTAAAAGTTGTTTTAAAGAGTATTCTTATATATTGAATGTCCATGACACATACTGCCAAAGGGATTTTAGGTTAAATTAGGAACAAATTATTTTAGCTTCTTATGGACATGGAAAAGGGAAAAGGAAGGAGTTGTTTTGGTCAGATAGACAAAAGTGGAAAGTCTAAATGAAGATAGAGGTAGAGGATGAGGTTTGAATAATATTTATGTGTTCAATGTAGCCCTAACTACTAAAACTATTTAAAAATTAATATATAATTAATGGATTTGGGGTAAATTTAAGAGCATAAAGTATATTGGGAAATCCTTGGTAAAAGAATTCCCCTTAATTGGTTTATAACCAACATAGAAAGAAGGTAGAAAAAATAAAGTAATAAAGTAAATATAATGGATGACCCTTAGATTGGTTGTACCATGAAAAATCCTCAACTTTTAGTAGTGACTTTTCCAACAAAAGAGTATGAAAATTATATATAATTGTAACTTTTTGAAGCATATTTTGCATTATCATATACATAACCACTCCCCATCAAAGATAAGAACAAAATAGGATTCCAAAATTATAATCAACAATAAAATGAAGGAAAGAACATCAAACCAATGATGCTAAATTAATGTGAAGTTAGAAGAGGAAACACTAAACTTCTTGTTAATGTAATTTTTAATTATAATCAGTTGGATCATAGTAATAATAAAAACAAGCATGGTAATAATCATTCAAAATATTATTAATATAGTATAATATGTATTCAATTTATGAAATCCAAATGAATGCTTGCATGCGTCTAGGCACATCACTCTTGGTTTTCACTATTCACAAGACAATTTGTGGAGAGGAACAATATAATCTACAGATAATATGTGCGAGTAACAAAGAGGAGTACATAAAACACAATTCAATATAAGAAGGAAAGATCATGGATTCAAAACAATGTTACTCGACAAAATAATTAACTATTTTATTTAATATCATTATTAATAATTATTTTTTATTTTTTATAATTTTGTATTAATGTATCTTGATATTAATATTACAATATAAGGAAAATTAATAATATTACTTAGAACTAATTATTTTATTTAATATTAGTATTATTAACTATTTCTTATTTTTTTATAACTTTGTATAGATTTTTAATGCATCTTAATATTAATATTACAATCTAAGGAAAATGAATAATATTACTTAGAACTACGTGCAACTAGGTGTTGGCTTTAAAGAGAATACAATAATTATAATTAAATAAAGCAATATTATAGCAATATTATATGTTAGTTAAATATAGACACAAACGGAAATAAAAGTATTTAGATATAAAAAGGTATATGAAATAAAGAGATTTAATAATTTTCCCTTTAAAATAGCTTATATATATTATTATGCAATAATAATATAAAATACATAGAGTTTATTAAAAAATTATACCTCATCATAAAGGCATGGTATAATAACACATTACAAAACAAGTTCTAATAAAATCTTGTAGAAATATAAAAAATATCCTTGTTTTTTTCTACAAAGCTCATATACCTCTCAATTACATTGAGCAACCTGTAACTAAAAAAGAAGGAACGTAGATCATATCTCAATTCTACAACTTCTCAACCTGTGAGATGCCTTCTTACCTCCTTGAAAGTATATCATCATGTTTATTATGTTCTCAGTATACATGTACACAATTTTTTATATAGAAAGCTAAAAAGATAGATATTGAATTTTTAAAGAAATAAAAATCTTGTAAATGTAATAATTACATAGAAAATTGATGCAATACAAATATAAATATTTTTATAACAATTCAAAGCTTATTTTTACATATCGATGTCTATCGAAATAAGATTTGAACCATGAGTTTTATGAATTAGAGAAAGAGTACAAGTGACCTTATTTTATTACCATATATAATTATAATATAAGTATAAATGATGACTTTGAAATTTCTATTAATTTATCATATTTGTATTAATAATATTAGAGTTAACTATTATACTAGTTTTCATGTGAATAGGTTAAATATCATCAAATGTGTTAGGTTCACATCTCAATGGGTTGCCTACAACTATTTAGATGCAACAACATATCATATTTGAACAAGAATATGATATGTATATCAACAGTTGATTTAATAATAGGGGTGGAAAGTGCGTGGGGTTGATCTTTGACACAGGGAGAAAGTAGAAGAAATGTTACTCTTGGGGATTAGGGGAGATGTCCAACGATCTTGTGGAATATTTTGTTTTATGGCAAGGTTTAAATTCAGATTTCCAAGGTAATATAGGATTCATAACTATAGTGGGAGATTTAATTACCATAATTCGGAATCCAGTAATAAAGCAAGTTCTAAGAGATGGGCCTCTTAGAAACATAACGCGGAGGATCTTACTTTTGATAGTGGACATTGAAGGAATCAAGGTTTATCATGTTTTAAGAGTTTTGAACTCCCAAGATGATAGACAAGAAAATGTGGCACACAATCTTGGGAAATGTAACCTCTTAATATGAGGGGATGATATTAGTCATTGTCATATCCCTTAATCATTTCCTATGGTATAAAAACTTCTAAAAACTTTTTTCTTCAAACCAAAAACATGGATTGATACAAACTTAATGAATACATGTGATAAATCCTACAGGTGGCAATTCAAATGCATGCATTGTAGCACAATGATGGAGTTAATTTTTTGGAATTTAATGAGAAATAAGTTAATTGATGGGTATCTAATGCTAGAGCATGAGAGTAGGGACTTTGATATGCCTAGTTATGCAGACATGATGGACAAAATTGATGCTTTGTACCATAGTATGGATGATGATGAAAGAGTAATTCATTATCATAATTTATGTGTTATTTGTAGAATTTGGGGCTACGATTATCTATGCCAAATTTTAGGTTGTTTGTGTTTCTCTCTTCTGGAGTTCTTTTTTGTTCTTAGAATTGGTTCACCAAACGTGCTTTCTTAGTGGTATTAATGTCAACTAGAGGAAATTCAAGTACAAAGGTATTTTATTCATCAAGTGGTATATTTATATCAAGTAAGACTTATTAGGCTGTAGAAAATTCTTAAGATAATTCTTCATCATTGGAGTATTTATATTAGTGCTCAGACAATTGGGCTTTGTTCTCTTGAGGGAAGTAGTATTATCACTCTGGATGACAATACGTGTTTTATCATAAGTATTTGGACTTTGAGTTATAGAATTATTCCTTTCCTGGGTTATAGTCCTCATAAGCAAAACAATCTTGAAGCAATTGTCACTCATTACACCTACCCTTTAAACAATATGGATCCTTGGGATGGAGATGGAAGGAATGGAAATGATCATGATATTTTAACAAGAACAAATAATGGATTCAAGAGGCAACTTCGATATTTAAGAGTCAATTTCAAAACAAGTAATGAGATTTCTCAATTTCAATTTCGATCTAAAATTGTCACAACGAAGGTAGAAATATAACACTTGCAAGGTAAAGTAAAGAATTGTAAAGATGGAAACAAAGTATTGAAAAATAAAGTTGAGATATGCAAGGAAGAAAACAAAGTTTTAAAAAGTATCATTCATATTCATGGGTTGTATGAATTAATTGAGGTTGGCAGTATAGTGCAAGTTAAAAGTGGCATTCTAGTGTAAGCATGCATCACATATCACGATGATATTCCTTCAAGGGTTGATCAAATGCAGATTGGAAGTGGTTATGAAGAAGGAAACAAAGATATTGAAGAGGAGCAGGATAACCCTTGGGAAGGGGAATAACCAAGCATGCAATGACTATGAACTTTCGTTTTTGATGTTTGCATATGCCTTTTAAATCCTTTTTGTTGTTAGGCAATTTTTGTAGAATTTACTACAACGACAAAAAAATTGTCCTTCTAAAGTAGATTCGCAGTTCTTAGTGGCACAAAAACCCATGATTTTGAGAATTGTAAATAAATATATACAAGTTTTTTCTATGAAACTATAAGACACAATTCAAGGATGTATTGTCAGCTGCATCCTCCTTTTTTTATATAAATACAAGCAACCATTTATTTAAAAAAATTGATGTTATCAAAATTAGTAATGTATTTGGGCATTATCTCCCCATATTATGAACTTCTATAGTGTGAGTGAAAAAAATTAGAATGTTTGATTCATCATCTCATTTTTTCTTATTTTTAGTTCTCGCATCAATGAGATAGATTTATGTTACTAATATTGTAAATTTATACTAGGGATGGCATGTGTGTGGGGGGTGCTATTTGACCTTTGAGGAAAAAAAGACTCCATGTTTGCATGGGGATTAGGTGAAACTTTAAACAATCAAGTTGAGGCTTTAGCAGTTTATAGAGGTTCACAATTATCCAAAATAAAACAAATACGTCATTTGATCATTGTTGGATATTTAGTGATAATAATTCATTATTTGGCTTTAAAATTGACTATGAAGGAAGTACCTCTCTTTCGAACTATGTGGAGTGTGCATCAATTGGTAAGGAAATTTGAGGAGATAAAATATTTTCATGCTCTCCGGGAATTAAACAAGAAAGCATACCTTAAGATAACTGAGCATTCCAATTAGATCAAGGTAGAACAGAGTTAAATGGGGAAGAAGCGGGTTATTTCATCATCCCCTAGATTTGTTTAGCTTTGGTGGAATTTGTTAGATACAATGATGAGTAAGAATGATCCTCTCCAAAGGTTGAAACTTCCTAGACAAGACAGGTGGAAAAAATATCCTAGAACATGGAATGTAAACATCATCCTTGTTAGCACCTGTATTGAACAAAAGCAATATAAGATCATCGGGGGGGATAAGATTGTGCTGTTTAAATACTTTGGTTTAAAGATATGATACAAAGGTGACGTGATGGTCTAAAAGAGCAGCCAAGTTAACAAAAATCCTAGGCTGTGATCGAAAGAAGGAGCCAATCCATGGCTAATACTCCCTCCGCCTTTCAAAACATGCGAGGAAGATAGCAGAAGTTCGGGCCTTTAGCCGCTTGCACAAATCAAGGGTTACAAATTGATTCAGGGATGATCTGCGGTTCATAACCAATTCGCCGAGAGAAAGTGCAAGTTAGTTAAAGAAATGGGAGTTGGCGGAATCACATATATTCCTCTCGATCCGACGGTGGAGGGATGGAATCGGATCACATCGGTGGTTGGGATTGATTTCGCAGTCGGAACCTGCGCGGCGGATAAACACCAGAGCTTCCAGCGGAAGGGATGCGTGGAGGTAAATCCGACGGCCGAGGATTAAAGACCGCGTGGATCGACGGCTATTTTGGTTTCCGGGAGATGAACATGCACGCAGGATAACCTTTGAGCCACCCGGCGGAACTCATTATATGCTGCCCAATCCAACGGTTGGAGATCGGAGGGTAATAGATCAACGGCTAACAATGATCCCGGAGGTCGAACTAGCACGACGGATAATCTCGGAGTGCCCAGTGGAATTGGGTACGCGACTGAAGATCTGACGGTGCATAGCTGAAGGGATATCGCATCAACGGCTGGGAGCAATTCCACTTATTAAAGTTGCTCGACGGATAAAGGGAAGGAGCCCAGCGGAATTGGATGGGCGCCACATGATCCAACGGCCCGCCTGTAAAGGAAGATCAGATCGACGGCTGTAGATGTTTCCGGGACCCAGAGTTGCACGGTAGATAAAGTCAGACAGCTCAGCGGAATGTGGGACGTGGCGTTTGATCCAACGGTGAGGGGTGGAAGTACATCACATCAATGGTCACGAGCGACCCTGGAATGGAGACTTACACGGTGCTTAGCGCCAAGAGGTCCGGCGGAAAAGCACACGTGGTGTACGATCCGAAGGCCAGGAATTTGCACAGAAGAGATCAGCAGTCGGAAATGAACCCGGAGGAGAAAGATGCACGGCTGTTAGAAATAAGTAGCAGTTGCGGAAATAAATGCTTCCCACGTCTCTAATCGAGGGTGTCCTATAAAGGCAAAATTGACCTCTCCAGCGATTATTTTATTGCTTGGGACCCGACGAAAAGGACCTGTCGATTTGGGCGCTTCCAGTTGTCAGCACCAGGCGCATTCCGAACACACGCCTCCACAGTGAGCCAGGTAGGACCTTAATCCTGTAATTCCTTCACTCAATTATCATTATAAATTAAGAAATGGATCAACAGGGTGAAGCCTCTGTGTCTAGTCGGGTCCTGGATGAAAGAGAAGAATTCTCGGTAGATAGACACAGGGGTGTCTGCGATCCTTTCTTGTCTACAGGAAGTGTGTCAGGCAGCAAAGAGAGGCTGTGGTCTTGTTTCTCACAAGGGAATGACGTTCTGAATGTATGAAAGTCTTTTCTCTACTTTTTTGCCCTGGAGCAAACCCTCCACTTCCCTGAATTTGCCGAATGGTGCGCAGTAAATTATTCTCCCTCTCAGAGAGTCATTGTGAGTCGGTCCGCGTCGAAGATACTATGTAAAATTGATGCTTCGTCCATTAGGGAAAATCTTAGTTTGCCCGAAATTTACCCTATGAACTGTGAGTCTGTAAATGAGTCTGTCCTTGCCGAGTTTTTTAAAAGTTGCAACAATGACGCTCGCTCTCGATTCCTGTCAAGTATCCTAAAGGAAGGTCAGTCCCTTGAAGGCCTTACCTTGCCCTACCCCTTGCACATTTTTAGAACTGAAGTGCAGTGGGTAATGTCTTTGGTTTGTCAAGTGTTAGGTCTAGATGACGATTGTAATATAAGTGATGTTATCCTTGGTTTCCTGCTAAAAGTAAATTCTTTAAGTCCCAAGTCCCAGTCAGTTCCTGTGCTTAATTTAGATGAATATCTGGCCGAAGCGATCCACCTCCAGTTGACTGAATTTCCCAAGGTCCAGTTTTTTAGGTTTCAAACACACCTGCTTAACATGTTATTATGTTCTAATGTTACAGAATTGAAGTTCATAAGTACTCTATCCTCTTCTGATTTGCCAAAGCAAATCAACCTGATCGAATTTGCCAATTCGATCATGTCCGAAATATATAGGATGTTGTTTGATTAAGAATTTCCCTCGGTCCTTGATGAAATGAAATGTTTGATGCAGTCTTCACCCGAGGGGCGGGTGGGAGACTGGTTTCTATACAGATATTATACTGTTTTGAGAGTGTATGGCTTTACAGGTCAGCCTTATAGGTTGCCTTCCTTTTTGACCCCAAGGATTTTTGCTCTAGAGTTTATGAGGCAAAGGTTGTTATCAGAGGAGGAGCATTTCGGTGCTTTCAGAAAATCTTTGAATATTAAATTTCCATTTAAAGTCGTCCCTTTCATTTTTAAAGGCAAAGGTGCCCTGGCATGTATAGAGAGATTGATGGAGAATATGGATTTCGTAAAGGATGTAAATATGAACTATGACCCCCACTAGGTGATATCATTGAGAAAGCAAGCAAACAAAAACAAACCGTTTGAGCATCAAGCTATTGAAGGGTTAGCTGAAATGGCTAATTTGCTGTAGTTCACTGACGAGTCCAAAACTGAGACAGAGACACATCCTGCATCTCGTTCAGAGATCCAAATCACAGAGGGTGTCAGTGTTGCGGTCAAGAGGAGTTTGGCAGAGGCCGAGAATATGGAAGTGGACAAAGAGACGTCCCGTAAGAAGGCGAAGCTGCTCGAAGGAGGTGATATGGTGGACGAAGAGATGCCCAGTGTTTCCAAAAAGGTTGCCTTGGTCCCCATCAAGACCGTACAAGTCAGTCAGTTTTCTTTTAAAGGTTCAGAAGGTGACGTTAACAGCCCAGAATCCGGTCCCTTGTTTAAATCAAAAGAAGAGCTCAAGACAAGCTACCTAGAAAAAAGGAAGCAATCCCTGGAGGAAACACGAAATTTGATCCCTAAGGTAAGGAACCTATACAGTTCTAAAACATCCCTAGTTGCTGCTAGGGATGCTGAGAAAAATACTTTCAAAATGGCCATTGTGAATGATAAGAAAATGTCTGAGATAGAAATCCGTCTGGACAAAATCAGTACTCCAGACAAGATTCAGTTGCATAAGCAAACCAGCGACATTCTATATTCAGACCTGTTGCAGGCCATGATGAGGATAAGTAAGTTGCAAGTGTTGGTAGACAAGTTGGAAGTTCAACTGAAGCACGAAAAGGTCGATAACAAAGCCAATGCCGTTCAAATCAGAAAAATCTAAACGGACATCGCTAGCTCTGACAGTACCCAGGCTATCAAGAAGTTGTTAGAGGAGAAAGACAATTCTCTACAGGTCCTCAAGAATAAACTAAAGATCCCCGGTTTAGAACACGTCCAATCAGCCGAATTGATGGCCTTGCAAGAAGAAAAGGAGAAAATCCATCAGGAAATGATGGAATACAAAGGGAAGGCCGTCGAGCTACAGGAGGAAAAATGCAGATGGGAGGTCGAAAGGGAGGAACTGCTGTCCCAAATATCCGTGTTGAAAAAGGACCAAAATGACGAGAAGGAAATCATGGAGGAGTTGATGAGTCAAACCCCCACTGATGAGGATCTCTCCATTGTGAAAATAGACAAACCAATGGATAACTTCTCTACTGATGACCTGTTGGTGTCCATGTCCCAGGTAAGTTTAAAAGACGAGGAAATCCGAGAGTTGACGACTGAGAATGAAAAGGTAAAGGTCGAATTAATCAAAATGAGTGAAAGCAAAAGACAGATCTTGTAGGAAAAGAATCAATTACAGAAGAAGCTCGAGGAGCTAAAGGAAAAATGCATTGGGAAGGTCCCCCTTCAAGGGGCGAAGCATATTATTTGGGATACCCTTACTATAGAGATTACTAAGTTCCAACATTACTTGAGTTTTATTGATGATTTGTGTACAATGACAGAGTTGGCTTAGCAAAAACTGAAGCTTGTGAATGAACACATGGCGAGAAGACCCCTCTCCACAGCCCAAAATACATTAAATTTCCTGAACTCACTATCATACCAAAAGCTGCATGACATGGGCGTAAAAGACTGAATCTCAATATTGCTGTCTGCGAAGAAGATCATCCAAAAGCACCAGTTGATGAAGACTGTCCAAGACAAGTCCGATGAGTTGGTCGTGCAAGTGAAAGAGTTCAGACAGGAGTTTAGAGAGTTGTTCGAAGAGGGATTGCCGTCTTTCTGGGACGAAGAAGGTCGGTTGCGCTCACCGGAACATTATCATCAGCTGCTTGTCCGGGTTTGCATGGATCACTCGAAATTTAATAGCTTGGAAAAAAGCCTGTCAGGGAAAACTATTGTGGACATATTAGCAGAAGATTTCAAAGTCTTACAGAAGTTCACCGTCATCAGAGCCAGGTTACCCAAGAAATCTTATGAAACATATATGGAGCTCGAGGTGACCATCTGAGAGATGATGGAGTGCGACACCCCAAGTTCGGAGCAGTGGAAAGCTGTCGAGAGGTTTGGGAAAACAAAGTATATCGTTCCCTCCTAAGAACAGGTGTCATGGTACCGAAGAGCTGACGGGGCAAAGACATGGAGCTGATGGCACAAAGGCATGGAGCTGTTGAGCGAAGACATGGAGCTGTTGAGGCGAAGACGTGGAAGCTGTTAGGCCCAAGTTTGTTATTCAGTTGATTCATAATTTGTGATCGGTTAGGATTGGAATTGTAACATCTTCCTAGTGGTGTAGGATTTCGGTTACAAACTCTAATTTACGCCGGTCATTCTGTTATTGATCTGCTGGAGGCAGACTTATTGTTTGATCTATAAACTTGTATCTCTTTTATGAGATGGGGGTTGGAACCCATCAGATGAAGTAATTTGTGGAGAACATATCTGTCTTATTTTTTACCAAAATGAATGCATGAGAGTTCTTTTTCAGAGATTCATTTATCATTGACATTGCAGTCTGTGCTTTCTTTCTCTGTGTGATTTGTAATTTTCCCTGTGTAACGCTCCATTCTGTTTTTTCTGTTGTATCTGGAATGTAGTGTTTGATGTTTAGAATTCATATGCTTATGCTCTATTCATCATTTCAGGTATTATATGATCTTTTCTACTAAATTTTA
>LPNX010355714.1:496167-516560 GCA_001517045.1 Pseudotsuga menziesii | reverse complement strand
AAGAAGAAAAGGAGAAAATCCATCAGGAAATGATGGAATACAAAGGGAAGGCCGTCGAGCTACAGGAGGAAAAATGCAGATGGGAGGTCGAAAGGGAGGAATTGCTGTCCCAAATATCCATGTTGAAAAAGGACCAAAATGATGAGAAGGAAATCATGGAGGAGCTGATGAGTCAAACCCCCACTGATGAGGATCTCTCCATTGTGAAAATAGACAAACCACTGGATAACTTCTCTGCTGATGACCTGTTGGTGTCCATGTCCTAGGTAAGTTTAAAAGACGAGGAAATCTGAGAGTTGACGACTGAGAATGAAAAGGTAAAGGCCGAATTAATCAAAATGAGTGAAAGCAAAAGACAGATCTTGTAGGAAAAGAATCAATTGCAGAAGAAGCTCGAGGAGCTAAAGGAAAAATGCATTGGGAAGGTCCCCCTTCAAGGGGCGAAGCATATTATTTGGGATACCCTTACTATAGAAATTACTAAGTTCCGACATTACTTGAGTTTTATTGATGATTTGTGTACAGTGACAGAGTTAGCTCAGCAAAAACTAAAGATCGTGAATGAACACATGGCGAGAAGACCCCTCTCCACAGCCCAAAATACATTAAATTTCCTGAACTCACTATCGTACCAAAAGCTGCACGACATGGGCATAAAAGACCGAATCTCAATAGTGCTGTCTGCGAAGAAGATCATCCAAAAGCACCAGTTGATGAAGACTGTCCAAGACAAGTTCGATGAGTTGGTCGTGCAAGTCAAAGAGTTCAGACAGGAGTTTAGAGAGTTGTTCAAAGACGGATTGCCATCTTTTTGGGACGAAGAAGGTCGGTTGCGCTCATCGGAACATTATCATCAGCTGCTTGTCTGGGTTCGCATGGATCACTCGAAATTTAATAGC
Organism: Pseudotsuga menziesii; assembly: GCA_001517045.1. Classification (NCBI taxonomy): domain Eukaryota; kingdom Viridiplantae; phylum Streptophyta; class Pinopsida; order Pinales; family Pinaceae; genus Pseudotsuga; species Pseudotsuga menziesii. The sequence continues at coordinate 515,661 of LPNX010355714.1, read as the reverse complement.
TTGGAAAAAATCCTGTCAGGGCAAACTATTGTGGACATATTAGCGGAAGATTTCAAAGTCTTACGGAATTTCACCGTCATCGGAGCCAGGTTACCCAAGAAATCTTATGAAACATATATGGAGCTTGAGGTGACCATCCGAGAGATGATGGAGTGCGACACCCCAAGTTCGGAGCAGTGGAAAGCTGTCGAGAGGTTTGGGAAAACAAAGTATATCGTTCCCTCCTAAGAACAGGTGTCATGGTACCAAAGAGCTGACGGGGCAAAGACATGGAGCTGATGGCGCAAAGGCATGGAGCTGTTGAGCGAAGACGTGGAGCTGTTGAGGTGAAGACGTGGAAGCTGTTAGGCCCAAGTTTGTTATTCAATTGATTCATACTTTGTGATCGGTTAGGAATGGAATTGTGACAACTTCCTAGTGGTGTAGGATTTCGGTTACAAACTCTAATTTACGCCGGTCATTCTGTTATTGATCTGCTGGAGGCAGACTTATTGTTTGATCTATAAATTTGTATCTCTTTTATGAGATGGGGGTTGGAACCCATTAGATGAAGTAATTTGTGGAGAACATATCTGTCTTATTTTTTACCAAAATGAATGCATGAGAGTTCTTTTTCAGAGATTCATGTATCATTGACATTGCAGTCCGTGCTTTCTTTCTCTGTGTGATTTGTAATTTTCCCTGTGTAACGCTCCATTCTATTTTTTCTGTCGTATCTGGAACGTAGTGTTTGATGTTTAGAATTCATATTCTTATGCTCTATTCATGGTTTCAGGTATTATATGATCTTTTCTACTAAAGTTGATATGGAATTCGTCTTAGACGCTCTGTATTGATGGGTTGTTCCCTCATTTCTTCTATTTTCACCCTGACAAATGAAATGACTGCAATTATGTGATTATCTTGCCTTTGAAAAATCCTGTGTATGCATTTTGGGAATCTTTTTATATGTATATGACTCCGTTGCCCAATGGATATGTGATTGTTTCAACCAAATAAATAAACCTTTAAATATTGTTACCGTTTGGTCTTGTAATTTGTAAAGTTCATGTTGAGAGATCCCTCTCTGGGAGAGAATACCAATATCTTCCTAAAGTGGTTTTGCTGTTACCTCGGGGCGTACCTTTTACAACCTGGGTACATTCTGAGTGCTAACAATCCTAATCTATGATTTTGTGATATAATTTGTTAATGGAATGTATCAATTAATTTTGATTACAATGAAGTTATATCTCACGTTTGAATCAATGCTCAATATGAAAGGAGATTTGAATGTTTGGTCCCTCATAGTAGAAGGGAATGGTGAAATGAAGGACGTGGATCAATGTGTCATCCTGATGATTTATCATATGGTTATTTTCAACAAGGAAGCAATCAGCTGAATTATTTGCTTGAGAAATTTTGAGTTGGTCAATCCCTGGTGAGATTTTATGAGAATCAATTGGTGCAATGAGTTTCTAAAGGAATATGTAATTCAATGGAATCAACTCTAGGTATTTGGGATATGTGTAGGCAATTCTTTAGATAAATTAAATTATATCTGGAACTCATATATTTTGAAGGTTATCACCTTGTTATTTGAGAATTTAGATTGTTCATTGATTTGCAAAAAGGGTAGAAGTCATCATTCAAATCGAACTTATAGCATTGAAGTTTATTTTAATGTAGTTTGCGATTCTCTATGTTCTAGTTTGGTTGGTTGTAATTTTGTTGGTAACCGTGTGAACATAATAAGATAGTCATTACCAGGTGTATAAGGTATCAGGGTCATACCTTGGCTCTAGAATATCACACAACAGGATTTAAACCCAAAATCGGACGACAGAATCCGACGACATTTGACATATCATGCAGATGTGTCAAACAACAATAATGAAAAGTAATGATCCTTTTGAAGTATTTTAACGTCGTCGAATTTTTGACACTAGGGCGTAGGATATTCGACGGTTATGCATAGGATATCCAATGGTTATGTGTAGGATATTTGACGGCTATGCGTAGGATATTTTATGGCTATGTGTCGGATTTCAGACACTAGTTCGTCAATTTTTCGATGGGTGGGTAGTCAGATTTCCAAAACTAGTTCATAGGTTGTTTTGAAATAAAATAATTTCATATTTGAAATTGATTGTCCCATGCATTCAACATCATCATCACCATCATTGTCATAGTCATCATCAACATCATCATCATCATCATCATCATTGTCATCTTCATCATCGCCATCTAATTCATCGTCATCTTCATCATCGTCGTCGTCGTCATCACACATCATAATCTTCATCATCATCGTCGTCATCATCACACATCATCATCTTCATCATCATCATCATCATCACAAGGATATGGTCATCATCATCATCAACATCATCATCATCAGCATCATCATCATCATCATTATCATCGTCATCATCATTATCAACATCATCATCATCATCATTATCAAGAGCGTCATCATGATCATGAACATCATCATCAAGAGCATCATCATGATCATTATGATCATCATGATCATCATTATCATCATCATCATCCTCATGATGATGATAATCATCATCAACATCATCATCACCATCGTCATCATCTTCATCATCATCATCGTCGTCGTCATCATCATCATCCTCTGATGATGATAATCATCATCATCATCATCGTCATCATCCTCATGATGATAATAATCATCATCATTGTCATCATTGTCATCAACATCATAATCATCATCATCAACATTGTCATCATCGTCAGCAACATCATAATCATCATCAACATCATCATCATCATCCTCGTCTTCATCATGATCATGATCATCGTCATCGTCGTCATCTTCATCATCGTTGTATTCATCTTCATCACCATCATCATCATCTTCATAATCGTCATCGTAATCATCATCGTCATCCTCATGATGATGATAATCATCATCAACATCATCATCACCATCATCATCATCTTCATCATCATCGTCATCATCATCATCTTTATCCCCATGATCATCATCACCATCATCATCAACATCATCATCATCATCATCACCATCATCATCATATTCTTCGTCATCATCGACATCATCATCATCATCGTCATCCTCCTGATGATGATAATCATCATCGCCATCATCATCATCTTCATCATCATCGTCATTAGCATCATCTTCATCCTCATGATCATCTTCATCCCCGTGATCATCTTCATCATCATCGTCGTCGTCACCATCAACGTCGTCATCATCATCATCATCATCATCATCATCATCATCATCATCATCGTCATCATCATCATCATCAACATCGTTGTTATCGTTGTCATCATCATATTCATCAACATCGTTGTTATCGTTGTCATCATCATCATCATCATCATATTCATCAACATCATCATCGTCATCATCATCACACGTCATCATCTTCATCATCATCATCTTCATCCTCATGGTGATGATAATCATCATCATCCTCATCAACATCATCATCACCATCATCATCATCTTCATCGTCATCATCATCATCATCATCATCATCATCATCATCATCATCGTCGTCGTTGTTGTTGTTGTCTTCATCATCTTCATCTTCATGATCAACAAAGCTAAGAGATGGGAGGGAGGTAATTGTTTCATTTTATTTGGTTGATATTTTTAAATATCCCCAACTTTACGTGTTTTCACAAACCATAAAAAATAGGAATATTTTTGTTGCAAGAGAAGATAAGAATAATAGAGTAATATGATAACTTATAATAATTATAATAGTTTTTAAGATTGTGGAAATTGAACCCAGGTGTTAGAACAATTACACTCACAACAACTGCCAATTACATATGCAAATTACTCACAAAAGAGACTGAATATGGAGCTGAACACTAATCTGTATTGAATAAGTGTACAATAGCCAACCCTATGAAGTCATAGGATGCCACAATAAATAATTACATGAGAGATTCAAATGCATGAAGATTCCATTCGAATTTAGTCAAAAGCAGGCTTACTAAATCTAAGAAAATCCCCCATAGGTGCATAAAGCACTTTCCAAATATGTCTAGGAGCTCACGAATTGGAAAAATCAATTAGGCAAGCTAATAGGTGGTGGAAGGACAACTCATACATTCTTTTCATAGGAGAAACGAGTGGAGGATGTTGAGGACAAAAAACAAGTTAACTTCACCTAGTCAAACTTTCCCAATTTCCTTAAAACTTAGAAAAAGCAGGCAATAAATCAGAAAAAGCAGACATATGCTAGGGAGGCTAGGAACAAAGCAGATTTGATTCCAAGAGGTTTCCCAAGTGCTCCATGACTCAAATTTAGCAAGTTTGACCACTATGGATGTGTGGAGGACAACTTGCATAAGGTGGAATATGGAAACTAGGCAAATAAGACAAAAATTGGATTAATTAATGTCTAAGGTAGCTAACTATGGGTTGATTATTCTAACACCCCCCCTTAATCCTAACTTATGAGTAAAATATCAGAAAATTATAGGGCCTAGCAACAAGGCTTAGTCACCCTTTACATACTGCATGTCCATTTAACCAAGGAAAGAGGCAAAAACCCAGTGGGAAAAATCCTCCCTTAAACATGGACAGTAAACAAAATTTGGAAATCTTGTCATCACTCATGCTTTACAGCATGATCAGCAATCCCCAGTAGTGATTTGAGATTGTTGAATTTATTCTCACAAAAAACTTTGGTGAAGATATCTACTACTTGTTCTGAAGATGAACAAAAGAGTAGGTGAATGGTGCCATCATGCACAAGTTGTCTGATGTAGTGCATATGGATCTCAATGTGTTTGGTTCTCTTCTTCTGAACTGGATCATTGCAGATTTGAATGGTACTCTGATTATCACAATAGATAGTATTTGAGTATTCTGATTCGAATCCACACTCTCCAAGTATCCCCTGCAACCATAAACATTGAGTTGCTGCATTTACAACTCCTCTGTACTCTGCTTCTGTAGATGAGAGTGCAATGGCACTCTGTTTCTTGCTTGACCAGCTGATTGGCCCTTCTGCAAGCATGAACACATATCCTGATGTTGACTTTCGATCTGTGCTGTCACCTGCCCAATCATTGTCAGTAAACCCAATCAAATCAAGATCAGATTTAGCTTTGTAGAAGATCCCACGAGTCCTTATCCCCTGAACAAAGTTAAGGATCCTTTTGGCTGCTCTCCAATGGATCTCATGAGGCTGATCCATGTATCTAGAAGACACACTTACTACATAAGAAATATCAGGTCTAGTATGTGTAAGATACAACAAACATCCAATCAATTGCCTATACAGTGTATTGTTTACCATAGGTGAAGAATCAACTTCTTCAAGCTTAACTCCTGAAAGGAAAGGAGTCTTGCTTGGCTTGAAATCCTTCATATTGAATTTGTTCAGCAAATCCAAGGCATAATTGGACTGATGTACTTTTATTCCTTCTTTGGTTTGAGCAATCTCGAGCCCCAAGAATTGGCTCAATAAGCCCAAATCTGATATTGAGAAGGCATGGTTCATTGCACCCTTCAAGGATGAAATTTCATCCTTTGCGATTCCTGTAATGAGAAGGTCATCAACATACAAAACAATGATCATTAATGAACCATGAATTAGCTTTAAATAGACATTTGGATCTGATTTGCATTGAACAAAATTCAGTGATAGCAGAAAGCTATCAATCTTGGTATACCAAGCCCTGGGGGCTTGCTTAAGCCCATACAATGACTTCTTTAGCCTGCACACAAGAGATGGGTTAGTAGAAAATCCTTGAGGCTGCTGCATGTATATCTCTTCAGTGAGATATCCATTTAGGAAAGCACACTTCACATCCATGTGGTGTACCTCCCACTGCTTTGAAGCTGCAATGGCTAAGGCTAGCCTGATGGAGTCCATCTTTGCCACTACTGCAAAGGTCTCATTGTAGTCTATGCCATGTACCTATGAGTAGCCCTTGGCTACCAATCTGGCCTTGTACTTCAAAGGTGAACCATCAGCAGCAAATTTGGTTTTGTACACCCACTTACACTGAACTAGCTTCCTCCCTGGGGGAAGATCAACCAGATCCCAAGTGTTGCTCTTCTGGAGTGAGATAAACTCTTCTTCCATGGTTGTTTGCCATATTGGATCATTTTTTGCATATTCATATGTCTGTGGATATGATTCAATCATCAGATAGAATTTCTCTGCAAACATAGGATCTTTCATGCACAGAGCACTCTCAAACTGAGATCTAATCCCCCTAGGATCATTAGGATTTCCAGCTATTTCTCCAGCTGCATGAATGGTCTTGGATGCCCATTTTGGTCTTGTAGGACTGTTTGTATCTGCAATCAAATCATCATTATCAGAAATATCAGAATCAGCATGTTCAACTATCTCTTCACTTACATTCAGAGGTTCTGGTGCTGAAGAGGATTCTCCAACTTCCACTGCTGCTAGGGACTCTTCTTGAAACTGAACACACATTTCAATGAAGGATTTGTTTGTGCTCAAATTGATCAGCTTCTATTCTTTTGAATCTTCATAGTACCCAACAAATAGACACTCTTGGCTTTGGGGCTGCAAAGGCTTTCTCTTTTCTGTTGAAGTTCTAGCCCAAGCCCTTGAGCCAAAAATCCTGAAATGGGTCACATATGGCTTGTGCCCACTCCATGCTTCGAAAGGAGTCATACCATCAAGCTGTTTATGAGGAACCCTATTCTAGATATAGGCTGCATAGTTTATAGCTTCGGCCCAAAACTTTGGTGTCAAAGTCTTAGCCTCCATCATGCATGTTGCCATCTCTTTTAGTGATCTGTTCTTCCTCTCAGCAACACCATTTTGCTGTGGTGTGTAAGGGATAGAATGTTGCATCTGAATACCTGCATCTACACAATATTGAATAAACTTAGACTTGACATACTCACCACCATTGTCAGATCTGAGGACCTTGAGTTTCCTCCCAGACTAGTTTTCAACCAAAGCCTTAAAGACTTTGAAGAGGCCAAAAAATTCAGACTTGTGTTTCAGGAAGTAAACCCAGCAATACCTAGAAAAATCATCTATGAATGTCAATGCATATTTGGCTTGACTCATTGACATATGAGGAAATGGGCCAGCAACATCATTGTGGATCAACTCAAGAGGTGCAGAGGTTCTCTCATGACTAGCTTTCTCAAATTTATGCTCTGGGTGTTGTCCTAAGATGCAACCTTGACAGACTCCTTTGGAAAACTTAATCTTTGGTAACCCTATGACCATTTATTTTTCACTAAGATCAGAAATATACTTGTAATTTAGGTGACCAAATATTTCATGACAAATATTTCTTGCCTCATTAGTATGAATCAGAAGAGCAGAGGGATTTGAGTAGGGTAAGAAGTGTGAGAACATGTATACCTTCGAAGTGTGATTTGCAACTCCTTTTGCAATGAATTTACCACTTGATATCTCTGTGATATCAACTTCATCAGGGGAGAATATGGCCTTCTTTGGAGACCCTGTGTGGGTCATCTGATACACTAATAAGAGGTTAGAGGCAAGACCTAGAACATACAATACATTCCTGAACTTACCATGGTCAAGATCAATCCTCCCTTTGCACAAACTTTCAGTGAGAGAGTCATCTCCCAGTACTATTGGTGGACCTTTCGACATGTCAAGTGAGGTGAATTCCTCGTTGGTCAAAACCATATGTCTTGAAGCTCCATAATCAATGATGAAACTAGGTGAGCTTGATGTGCCAGCAACCAATGCATGAACTCTCTCTCTGTCTTCTGAATTTGATCCTCCTTCCCTCTTCTTTGAGTTGTCTGGAAGGGAGATGCCATTCTTCTCCAGGATTTGGGTCAGCATGTCTATTTGCTTCTTCATGTAGGATCTTTCAAAATGATTTCCCTTACTGCAGTATGTGCACTTGCTCATTTCTCCTTTGTTCTTCTTCTTTTGGGGGTTCTTCTTGGAACCTTGAGGCTCCTCTAGAGACTTGTTCTTGTCTCTCTTTTGCTCAGGTGAATTTTTAGCTTTATTCTTACTTTTTGAATCCACTCTTGAATCTCCAAAAACCAAAGCTTGGTATTTGGAAGGTTTGATGGTGCCCATCATCACCAATTTATCTTGTTCTTGTGTGAGAGATTCCATGAAATCTACAAGGCTAGGCATTTTCCAGGCTCGAGCTATCAACTTTGTGGCATAGAAGGTTGAAACAAACACTGAATAGTCAGGGCCAAGATTCAAGAGTATGGCCAAAACCATTTTCTCATCCTTCTTTTCGATCCCACATTGTTTTAGCTGCAAACCAAGTGCTTTGAACTTGGAAAAATAGAGCTGTAGGGATTCAAAGCTATTGGGACTCAGGGAGATCAATTCATTTTCAATTTGATTTCCCCTCATCTCATCTGTCTTTCCAAGAATATCAACAAGATTTTCCCATACTTCATTCAGTGATGTCAATCCATCAAGATTGAAAAGGAGGTCTCTGGATATACTTAGACACAGGAGACCATAGGCCTCATCCCTCCTGTTGTGCCATTTAATCTTCTCTGCAGCTGCATTGGGATTTGCTTCTGTTGTTGTAGTCACTCTGTAGAGGCCTTTCATTCTCAACAGTATCTCCATCTCTGCTTTCCATTCAAATAAGTTAAATGGAGTCAAGATGATCTTCTGAGATTGATCCATAGCTTAGAAATTGTCTCGTCAGTCAGCAGAATGCTCCCAGTCAATGATGTCAAACCTGCAAAAAAAATTGGAAGGAGTGAAATCAATATACAAAGGCTTTGATACCATGTGGAAATTGAACCCAGGTGTTATAAAAATTACACTCACAACAATTGCCAATTACACATGCAAATTACTCACAAAAGAGATTGAATATGGAGTTGAACACTAATATGTATTGAATAAGTGTACAATATCCAACCCTATTAAATCATAGGCTTCCATAATAAATAATTACATGAGAGATTCGAATGCATGAATATTCCATTCGAATTTAGTCAAAAGCAGGCTTACTAAATCTAAGCAAATCCCCCATAGGTGCATAAAGCACTTTCCAAATCTATCTAAGAGCTCACGAATTGGCAAAATAAATTAGGCAAGCTAATAGGTGGTGGAAGGACAACTCATACATGATTTTCATAGGATAAAAGAGTGGAGGATTTTGAGGACAAAAACAAGTTAACTTCACCTAGTCAAACTTTCCCAATTGCCTTAAAACTCAGAAAAAGCAGGCAATAAAGCAGAAAAAGAAGACATGTGCTAGGGAGGCTAGGAATAAAGTAGATTTGATTCCAAGAGGTTTCCCAAGTGCTCCATGACTCAAATTTAGCAAGTTTGACCACTATGGATGTGTGGAGGACAACTTGCATAAGGTGGAATATGGAAACTAGGCAAATAAGACAAAAATTGGATTAATTAATGTCTAAGGTAGCTAACTATGGGTTGATTATTCTAACAAAGATATGATTTTATGATATTATAATGGAAAGCATTGAACTCAAATTTTTTTTGTAGCTAGGTTCTACCCTAGTTTTCACTAGATTGACTCACATGATCAACTTTTCAATCATCCTTGAAATCTATATTTTCATTTATCCAAGATAGGGATGTGTCGTTATATAGATGGTTCTTCCCTAATTAATGTGAAGGTTCATTATTCAAGTTAGGATGTTTTTCTTCCTCTTAGGTTTGCATCTCTCTATTGAAAATATATTTGGCACCCATAGTTCTAGAAGTCAAGGAATCTATTAGATATAAGAAGTATTTCAAGGATACAAAAAATTCCTTTCATTTTATTGGATATATTCAGCAATTTCCTTCTCATCACTTTTTGATTGAAAGGTTTGCCAGTATTATGTAATTTTTTTTCGAAAATGAATATTTGAAGTAAACTAAGTTTTACTTATTCTTAATGTTGGTGGATTACAAAACAAGTATCCTTGAAGTACACAAACACTAAAAAATAAAAAATACCAAAAAATCAGTTAATCAGAGGTCTCGAGAATTTGAAGGGTGCTAAATTATGAAATTCGAAGGCTCACTAAGTCTAACAAGTGACTAGAAGCCGAGGACTAGACACAAACTGTTGGGAAAGAAGATATTTATTGATATTCAGTTGATTGAATAGACGATTTGAAGAACGTTGGGTTAATTAAGTAAAGGTTTAAGTTGAATAAGGACCAACCAAATCTGTCGACAAATCAATTTGATTGACAGTCGATGGTGAACGTGCATGAACTGATGTGAATGGTAGTTAAGAATAAAAAGGCACCGATAAATTTTTAGAAATGAAAATTATATTTGATAGTTGAGGTTCATGGCACATCCAAAATATGCACATAATTCACTGAGGCTCGACCATGCGTAAAATTAAAACCACTTTTTACAAGTGGCAATGTTGTATGGATTGCACAAGCTTAAGTGGATTTTTAAAACTACCTAGGAGAGTATGCGTTACCACCTTAGGAAACTAGGGTGGTTTCCTTGTATGATAAAAAATGGTCCCTTATAATACTCTATTCATCCCACTGATCCCATTGTCTAAGGTCATGTCTCTTTTTCTTCTATCCAATGATGTTCTTCCACGTGTCTATCCAAAACCTAAGTGTCACTAAAAGTGACTTTTTCTCCCTTTTCACAACTCATTATATCATGTACCCATCAAGAACCCATGAACCAAATATCAGAGGAAACCAATACCTCCCCTCAGTGTCCAAATCAACTACCTACATCATCCATGTCATAAAACTGGGTAAGATTGTTAAAAAATCCCTACATTCAAATTTTAATGCTAAATGGATGAAGTTTACCCTAGTCTTCAAGATTTCAAATTTAGCCCTACCCATAGAAATCTTACTATTAAATGGCCCAAGCTATATGTAAAATTGCCCCAAAATATATGCATGTGGAAAATGCATCCATATTTGACCACCAAGTCGATATTAGGGATCCAAAAATTACCCACTTTGACCTAATACAAAATTTAAATGAAGCCTGGTATAAAGTGGCCATAGACCAGGACCCCTACTATCTATGGAAATCTAACCTAGTAGGTTGTGTTTACCCCCCTACTATACATTTTCTGGAATTGATTGTCTAGTGTTTGGAGTATTACTCATGAAGCCAGAGAAACATCAAATCCTCTAATGGAAATCAAGTCCTATGTCAAATTGAGGCTAAAGAAGTCAAAAAGATGTTTTCCCTTCCTAAAGAAGAAAATTCCCTACCATTTGGAGAAATGGAATTATCCCTCCAATACCAAACCCTAAGCTTAGAGAGAAAAACCATTGTTATAAACCACTATCTAGAGGTAGGAGTGGTGACCTCCAACCAAAATCCCTCCTTAAAAACAATTTTCTTCAAACCTAAGGCATCTATTTTTCTAGCCTCATGTTTGAAGTAATATATTTAAAGTAATAAGTAATATATTTAAGTGCTATGCATTACTTAGAAGCATTTTTAGAGAAACTAACTTTGGAAAAAGATGAAGCAGTAACAAAAAATCAACATGGAATGATATCAAAGAAAAGGAAAGAAAATAAAAATGTAGCATATGAATTAACTCACAAACTTGATTTAGTAAGTATTGCCAACAAAGACAACTAGGAGGAGGTTAAATAGATTTTGAAGCAGACAACAGATTCAAGTGAGTCTAAACATATAATGGGACAAAAAATAGGGATTGATGAGATGGAAATATATGAGGAAGAACCAACCCCTCAATCTAAAAGGTAAAAGAATGATCTCGTAGAAGAAGCCAAAGCATTAGCCTTGAGAGAAATTCAAACTCTAGTATCCAAGGAAATTGGAGAAATTGAAAGACCAGTAGTGTTGTTGGGTAAAACACCAACCATAATGATTCCTTATCCATCCTTGTGGTTCACATTGCCTTTGAAATCGATAGAAATAACTCCAATTGGGCCAATTTTAATCAAACTGGCCTGCAATCAATATATAGGGAAATAAGGAAAGGAATTGTACAACAAGTAAATGAAGATAGGTTGTAGGAAATGTATACAAATAAAATACTTTTAATAGTTTCAGATAGTAGCAGTGATACTTTTAGATACTTAGTGATTGGGCCCATAGTACCAAAGTGTACAAGCTTGAAAGATTACAGACCCACAAAGCATGTTTTGGATTGGTCTCTATTTAGTAATATAGACAAGGTAGTTTTCTTCAAGCAATGGAGTGAAATTATATGCATAGAAGTGGTGAAATCCACCAAAATAGAGAAGAGGCTTAGAGAATATTTGAATAAGGTAAGTGACATGTTGAAAGATGAAAAATGGAAAACCAAGGCTAAACACATGGCCATCAAAGATATTGAATAAAATATTGTCAAATTAAGTGCAAAACCTAGAGATGATTCTCAAGTCAAATATTTGATGGCCAACAAGGAAAATGAAATAAGAGTCTTAAAAATTAATCTAAAGATCCCAACTGTACAACTGGTTCAAAATGTTGAGATACACCAGGTGGAGAGAGAAAAAGAACAGTTACTAGATACTGTGGAAAAGGACAGAGATGAAGTAGAAGAGAAGGACAATAATATTGGTGAATTGACATCTCAAATAGGTACCCTTAAATTTCAAAGGGATAACATAGATAAAATTGTACCATAATATACTCTATACTCGATAGTTACAAAGCAGACTAAAATACGACCAAATGCAGAGCAAGATATGCAAGAAGCTACCACACAACCACCACCACCTAAAATATTGGATGTGGATGCTATGGAGGTGGATTAAGATACTACTGAGCCTACCAAAATAGTAGAATATGTACAAGTTAAGATCAAATAACTTGAGGATGATGTTAGATAGAAAAATAATAGAATTGTGTAGTTGGACCATGATATAAAAGAAAAAGAGGATGACATAATTGACTTCAAGAAAGAAATACATTGATTTCAAAATTCAAGTTACATCACTGAATATAGATTCTCAAGGAGAAGAGATGGTAAGAAGAATCACACAGGAGGTTTGGGACATCATGTTGATGTATTTGTAACTTCAGAATGTATTCACTTTTATATTTCTTATTGTATTTCATTGTACCCCAATGGAGATGTTTGTTCCTCCGATCGGGAGAGTCATAAATATAATAAAGTCATGTAAATTCATTGAGGTTAACCCTCCATTGTAATTCGAGGAAATAAACCCCATAGTTGAGTTGTATTAGGGTTATTAGACTCTCCTAGAGAAGTCGGCCCTGTAGAGTAAATGTCAAGTGGAAAACAAGTATAAATAGAGAGTGAGACTCTCTATTTGAAACACACACTCACTCAATAGTAGTGCATGAGTAAGAGAGAAGTAGCTCGCAAAAGTGAGAGAGAGAACAAATTTCAAAGATCATCTTTGTACTCTTGGGTTTTACTTTTTCTATTGGTGGTCATTCTATCTTTGAGGAAGTTGTAGGGTTTTCTCCTTTATGGTTTCCCCGAGGAAAAATATTTGTGTCTCTTGTCTCTTTTGATTATTTTTGTGCATGTTATTCTCTCAGATAAGATCCTAGATCATATTGATTAAATGATAAAAATCTAATATGGTATCAGAGCTAACCTAAGAAGAAGACATTGTGTAGCTGTAGAAGCTCGGGATTCTTACTTTTTGGGTTTCTCTCCACAAATAATTGGCAAAAGGAGGCTAGGTTAACTCTCCATTGAAGGGCACATCTTTTTGTCGAAGCAGAATCTGATTCTAAGCATTTTTCAGTTGTTTTCCTGTCACTGCTATGGGAAATTAGGGCATTTCACATAAGTGGAATTTTTGAGTGATACCAACATAGGATTTATCTCCTCCTCAAAATCTAAATTTAGAGACCAATATTGAAGTTTTTGGTTGGGTATAACTCCGAGAAAGTCAAACCCTAATTTGACCTTGGACCAGAAAATCAGCACTTCAAAAAGATCAGCTCCAGATCCAATTTTGGCATCTGAAATTGGTAATATCTGAATCTTTTGTATTTCCATTTAAATTTCTCATTAAATATGTCTCATCACACCAATCTTGATGAAAAATATTGAAGGAGCTGATAACTTATGAGCATGGAAGTATAGGATTTCACTTGTTCTTGAAGAGAATGAATTGGACACCTACATAAGTGGAGAGGTTCCAGTTCCAGAGGGAGATGAGGCTAAAGCCTTACACAATAATAACTTGGTCAATTCCAAGAGGATTATTGTTGATTCTATCAAGGATTGCCTTATACCACATGTTTCTTCCCTAAAGACACCTAAAGAGATGGTTGATTCCTTGTCCAATCTATTTGAAGGGAAGAATATAAATCAGAAGATGAATTTGAGAAATCAATTGAAGAATGTAAAGATATAGAATGCAGAGACCATACAGTCATACTTTACAAGGGTCTCTCAAATCAAAGAAAAACTTGAATATTTGGAAGAAGAAGTAGAGAATGGAGAAATTGTGATGACTACCTTGAATGGTCTCCCTAGGTCATGGGACTCCTTTATTCAAGAGATTTGTGCTAGAAGAAAGTTAATCACTTTCAGTCGGTTGTGGGAGGGATTCTCACAAGAAGAAGCTCAAATAGTAGCATGAGAAGAAAATATGGGAAATGAAGATCAAGATATCACAACACACACTAAGAAAATTAGAAGGGACCACCATCATCTCAAAGGTAATAAATCTCACCAGCATCAGAAAGATAACCCTAGAAGATCTAGCAGAGATCTATCTAAATTCAGATGTTATACATGTGATGAGAAAGGACACTTTGCCAAATATTTTCCTATAAATAAAAGTGTCTCTCACAAGAAGAATGACAACAAAAGAATACATCATGCTCACACTGTAGAGGATTATGAACCTCCCAAAGAGAGAGTCAAAGAATAAAGTGAATATTCTTCAAGTGATGAAGAGTATGTTTTGATTTCTTCCCTCACAAGAATTGTTACAAATGGAAGAAATGATTGGATTATATATAGTGGGGCTTCCAAGAATATGACAACATTCAAAGAAGCCTTTGTGGTACTGTCCAAACATGAGTCACCTCACAAAGTGAAACTTGGGGATGACTACTAGTATGCCATAAAAGGTAGTGGTGAAGCTTCCTATAAGCTAGACTCTAGAAAATCTATGAATATGAAGGATGCCTTGTTTGTACCAATACTAAAGAATAATCTCCTATCCATATCTGCATTGGATGATAAAGGTATGAGGGTTGCATTTGTAGATGGCCAAGTCCTTATGTGGCCAAAGGGAAAGACTATAGATGATGTAGTAGTGATTGGAGAGCAAGAGGGAGGCTTATACAAATTAAAGGGCCAACCAAAACAAGCTTTGGTCCATGACTCAGTAGAGCCAAGTGAACCTTGGCATAGAAAGATTGCACATGTGAACTATAGGGTACTACCACTTGTAAGCAAAGATGTTGAAGGTCTTCCAGAAATCCAAGAAAAGCATGAAGGTGTTTGCAAAGGATGTGTGAAAAGAAAGAACACAAAGAGGACATTTCCAAGTAGTGAGAGCAAGGCAAAAGGAATCTTGGAAATTATTCACTCCGATGTATGCAATATGATGTCATCCATTTCATTAAGTGGGTATGTATATTATATTTCTTTCATTGATGATTTTTCTAGGAAGACATGGATATATTTATTGAAAAACAAGGATGAAGTATTCAATAAGTTCAAGGAATTCAAAGCCTTGATTGAGAACCACATAGAGAATAAAATCAAGACCTTTCAATCTGACAATGGTGGAGAATTCATATCATATGAATTCAAGGAATTATGTAGAGATTCAGGGATTGAGAGGGAGTTGACCACTCCATATAATCCACAACAGAATGGCATTGCAGAAAGGAAAAATAGAATGATTATGGAAGCAGCAAAGGCAATGCTTCATGATCAAGATATTCATATGCATCTATGGGAAGAAGCTTCTAGGACAACTGTGTATGTACAAAATCGTACTCCACATAGATTTATTGAGAAGAAGACACCATAATAAGTCTTCTTTGACAAGAAAATAGAAGTCATCCATCTCCAAATATTTGATTTCACGGTGTACATACACATTCCAAAAGAAAAGAGGACGAAGTTAGATCCTTCAGGAAAGAAGGGTATATTTGTGGGATATAGTGAAAGATCGAAGGCTTGCAGAATATATTTCTCAGGATTCAAGAATATTGACATCAGCAGGGATGTGACATTTGACAAAGACTCAGCTTACAACAAATCTAGAAAGAGACCTGTTGAAGACCTTGAAGAAACAAAAGTACCCAGGATCCAAGATACAACTATGAATGAAGCAACTCCAGAAGAAGATCAAGAAATGGAAGAACCTTAGGAACCTGTAGATCCACCCCGTGAGAAGAATTCTTAAAAGAGGAAAACAACATGGATACATGAGGCTATCCAAGGTGCAGAGAGATACGACACTCCAGAATAAATGCATAGAGAAAAGAAAAGAACCAGGTCCTACTCTAGTTATGTAGCCCTACTGTGTGACATCATTGATAAAGAACCTTCCAACTATGAAGAAGCAACATAAAATAAAAAAATGGAAGGATCGTATGATCGAGAAGTACCAGTCGATCATGAAGAATGATGCTTGGGACGTGGTCTCGAGACAAGAAGGGTAGTTTGTTGTGACTTCCAAGTGTTTCTATAAGATCAAGCATGATGTAGATGGAAGCATAGAGAAATATAAAGTGATATTTGTGGCACATGGCTTCTCTCAGGAGGAAGGGATATATCATGAAGAAAATTTTGCACATGTAGCCAAATACACTTCCATCAGATCAATACTTTTTCTGGCTGCAGTGACGAAATGGAAGATACACCAAATGGATGTCAAGACTGTGTTCTTGATTGGTGTAGTGGAAGAGGAAGTGTATGTGGAGCAGCCACTCGGATTTGAGACACATGATAGGGAGACTCATGTGTGCAAATTGAACAAGGCCATGTATGGTTTGAAACAAGCACCCAGGAAGTGGTACAGCAAGATTGACAGCTTCCTGACTAGCTTAGGCTTTACCAAGAGTAAAGCGGATTCCAACCTTTACTACAAGGTTGAGAAAGGGAACCCAGTGATACTCCTACTATATGTGGATGACCTATTTGTGGCAAGTGAGGATGGGTTGATTGCTGACACAAAGAGGAATCTCGCTATTGAGTTTGAGATGAAGGACTAGGGTATGATGCACTACTTTCTAGGCATGATTAGAGGAAATTTCAATTTAAAATGGGCCTTACAAAAATAATGCAAATTCCATGCCATCATGTATTAGCCAATAAAAATTCTTTAAAATTAAAAAAGGGAGCACCTCTTAAACAAATTTTTAATATAAATTTGGGGATAGGTATCATAAAAAAAATACTTTTTTTGTTCGTATTTTCGACATATCTCCTTGTGTTTTTACTCAAATTTCAATAGGCAGAGCTCGTTAGATGTGGAATTAAATTCCGCATCCAACGAGTACCCACTCAGCATACTTTTGATGGGCTATGCTCCCCCAAAAACAAGAAATACATGAAAAAATGTGATGATGACATCATCATCACGTTTTTTCAGGTATTTCCTTCTTTTGGGGTAGTGGGGCCCATCAAAATTATGCCAAGTGGGTACTCACTGGATGCGAAATTTAATTCCACATCAAATTATACATCCAACAAGCTCTCTCGATCAAAATTTGAGTAAAAACACAGGGACATATGCCGAAAATACAAACAAAAAAGTAGTTTTTTCTTTTCTTCCTCAAAAATTAATAAATATTATTTTATTATTTTAACTATTATTTTATTAATTTTCATTAGGAGGCCCATTTTGAGTTGAAATTTCCTCTAATGGAGGTGTGGTAGAATGTAGATGGAACCTCCCTTGGATAAGGGAAGTATGTAGTGGAGATCCTAAAGAGGTTCGGGATGATAGACTGCAAGGCCATGGAAACACCTATGGCATCGAACCTGAAGCTATTGAGTGATGCTTTGTCAGAGTCGGTTGATGCCACGATGTATCGTCATATGATTGGGTCCTTGATGTACCTGATGAATATGAGACCAGATATTTTCTTTGATATGAACACATTGAACCAGTTCCTGGTGGATCTGAGACATGTTCACCTGATTGTTGTAAAGCATATTCTAAGGTACCTGAAGGGTACAGTTAACCATGGGCTCAAGTATGAGGCAAATCAGAAGATTAACCTAGAAGATTATGTGGATTCAGATTGGATAGGAAGTCCCCTTAATAGGAAGAGAACTTCAAGGTGCTGCTTCAGTATGGGATCAGGTGTGACCTCTTTGTTTAGCAGGAAGCAGTCTTGCGTGGCACTGAGTACAGCTGAAGTAGAGTATGTCGCAGCTTGTTTCACTAGTTGTGAGGCAGTGTGGCTGAGGAAGCTACTATATGAACCATTTGATCTCTAGTTGGATGCTACTTGTATATATTGCAAAAAATAGAGTTGTGTGAAGTTGTTGAAGAACCCAGTGTTCCATCACAAGTTGAAGCATATCGAGATCAAGTATCACTATATCATGGATATGGTGTAGAGAGGAGTAGTGAAGCTCTAGTATGTTGGGAAGGATGAGCAAATAGCTTATGTTTTGACCAATCCTTTAGCCATAATGAAGTTTGAGTACTTCATATAGAAGCTTGGTGTTCGTCAAATTGAGGTTCCTTCCAAAGGGAAGTGATGAGCCCAGAAGATGCAGAGCCTTTCTGACATGGTGGTAGACTGGGCCTTGTTGCCGCCTTTTCACACACCTGGATCACGTGGCATAAATATTCAAGCCACTCGGTGTGTCCTTGGGGGCAAGTCTCGAGTCAAGGTTGTCACCGTGTTCTTGACTCCTCCGTTTAGGCTCAACTCCTAACGAAGACAAGGGGGTTAGACCCTATTAAGTTACTAAGGATGATTTCTTAGTATAATGATGTTGTACTTGCTTAAAAGAAAAGCCTCCAAGAACCTCTTTCGATCCAAGTGGATCTCAATCGGGGAATCAAGGAGGGGTTAATTTTAAAATGATGATAAACAAAAGATGAGAAAATAACACAAATACACAAATATGGTTTTCTGATTAATCCTACCACGAATCTCTTTCCCCTTTCGGGTCACTCGGGAAATCGTGGGGTAAGTATTATGATTACTTTTGAAAGTAAGATATGGAATATGGAATTAACAACAAGATCAAGTATACTACCCTACAAATCAGATCAATTCTAGTAAAAGGAAATAAGCAGAAAACGACGAAAATGGCACCGACGCGAATCCCCCCAAGGGGGATGGGGAATGGGCTCGAAAGAGCCTATTCAAGGATGATTTTATTATAGTGGTGAAAATATCAAAGCACTGATAAAACAGATCTTTCTTGGTCCTTATATAGGCTGAAACCAAGATCTTACAGTTTATATTAAAAAAAATTACAAATTATGTGACAAAAGAGAGACCCCTGGGGGGATTTGAGCGCTCCAAAAGCCACTTTGGACAGCAGCTTCCTTTCTTCTCTATCAGACCTGCTAAATGACAGCGAGTGAATTAGAATAAAAAATTCCCCAAATAAATT
>LPNX010355714.1:473500-490402 GCA_001517045.1 Pseudotsuga menziesii | reverse complement strand
TGATGGATAGTTCATCAATGCAGAACTGAGGCTGAACTGAGCCTACTTGTCAACTGGGGGCCTGATCTGGCTGACACATCAACCCATACACTGACACATCAGCCCACAGAGCATCCAGGAGAGCCAAAACGTGTTGAGGAGATAGGGAGGGTGCAATTCCTCATGAAGACCACTGTAGATCAGCTCTGGATCTGATTTGATCCCCTCCTTTAGTCAAGCATTTGTCAGATCCAGTCAATCTGCTCCAGATCTGATTGATTTCAGTCAAATCGGTTGAGAATCCATTGAGTTATTGATTTTGGATTTGGTCCATTATTCATAAATTTATTAATTAAAATAATCAATAATTGATTTTTGGGGCTTTTTGACCTGAGTGATGGAAGATCACCCAAAACTTAGGAAAAAGTGGGTCCATGGGTTTACATGGTGCTTTTAGCTTTAAAATGAGCACCTACATGACTGAAACTGATTATTTGGCCCACTTTTATTACACACTCAATTTTTCCAATTAAACTATTAAAAAATAGCCTAAGTTTTTGGAAAAATTAAAATTTAATAAAAAACACTGAAAAAATTGAAAAATTGAAAAATTGAAAAACACCTAGGGGGACTTAGACATGTTCATATGACTCAAAAATGATGTCTAACATGCTTATACATTGACACATAGACTCTAATAACCTCAATAGGCCTAAATGCCAAGCCGACCACCCCAACTTTGGAGGTATGGAGTGAAAAACTCAGAAATTATCAGTCTTTTATTCAACAACCAATAATAACCAAGGGAAAAAACACCTTGGGCTGATCGGATTGACAAATGAAGTCTAAGAGACCGAGTCTTTTACAGAAACTATCATGCTAGAACATTTATTACAACTCCCTCATGGGGTATGAACATGTGATATGATACAACAAGCACTTCCCAGAAGTACTTCCAAAGGTCCTTTTGAAGTCCGAACAAGTTAGCCCTGTCCGGTTCACTGGGATCACTTGATAAAAACCACTAAGTACAACTTAGGTGGTAACAGGCCTCCCATGGAGATGTAAGTGATGAGCCTTTCTAACATGGTGGCAGGCTGGGCCTCCCATGGTCAAATGTAAGTGTTGATCCTTTTTGACATGGTGGAAGGATATGCCTCCCATGGTCAGATGTAAGTGCAGAGCCTTTCTAACATGGTGGCATGTTGTTCCTCCCATGGTCAGATGTAAGTGCCGAGCCTTCTTGACATGGTGGAAATTTGGGACTCCTATGGTCAGATGTAAGTGTTGATCCTTTCCGACATGGTGGCAGGTTGGGCCTCCCATGGTCGGATGTAGGTGTTGGTCCTTTCTGACATGGTGGCAAGTTGGGAATCCCATTGTCAGATATAAGTGTTGAGACCTACATCTAGTATGAAAAAGGGTTGGCACTATAGATAAATACCAACATGAAGGTTGGGCCTACACCCAACATGAAAAAGGGTTGGCTCTGTATAACTTCCTATGATGAGTAGATTTGAGAGATAACACCATTTGTTTGAGATAGCGGCAGCAATGATGATGATGATCTAGCTTTGACTATGATATAGATTTGATGATGATCCAGTGATGAAGACTTGTGCTGATGAATTGTGTCAAGAGAATACCTTCCTAGTTAAGAGGGAGTGTTGATGTATTTGTAACTTTGGAATGTATTCACTTGTATATTTCTTATTGTATTTCATTGTTATACCCTGATGGAGATGTTTGTTCCTATGATCAAGAGAGTCATTAATATAACAAATTCATGTAAATTCATTAAGGTTAACCCTTCGTTGTAACTCAGAGAAATAGACCTCACAGTTGAGTTGTATTAGGGTTATTAGACTCTCCTAGAGAATTCAGCCTTGTAGAGTAAATGTCAAGTGGAAAATAAGTATAAATAGAAAGTGAGACTCTCTATTTGAAACACACGCTCACTCAATAGTAGCACATGATTGATATAGAAGTAGATCGCACAAGTGAGAGAGAGAACAACTATCAGAGATCATCTTTGTACTCTTGGGTTTTATTTTTTCTATTGGTGCTCATTCTATCTCTGAGGAAGTTGTGGGGTTTTCTCCTTTATGGTTTCCCCAAGGAAAAATATTTGTGTCTCTTGTCTCTTATGATTATTGTTGTGCATGATATTCTCTCATATAAGATCCTAGATCATATTGATTAAATGATAAAATTCTAACACATCATTTCCCAAATATTAATGAGCAATGGAAGTTTATGAACTTAATGACAACTGAAATGGTGATTTATAAATAAGCCATGGAAGAAATAAAATAATTAAATGCAATGTTGGGGGATAATCCTACACAATCTAGGTGAAAAATTTATTACTTGAATAGTTTGACCAACCAACATATAAAATATTTGCAACTTACAAGCAGAACACAAGTGATAAAGATTGCCAAGAGAATGATGCTAAAGCAAACACTGTGTAGTGTAATGAAAAATAGTTCAAATGTATTGGATAATGACATTAAATATTTTAAAAGAATGTGATTGGGGTTATAAATTTGGGACTTACCTTATTATGGGATGGAATTGTAGAGTTATTATCTAAAGAAGAATATATGAATAAACTCAGAAAAAATAAATCAAGAGCCTGAGTAGGAGTTGGAAGGAGTTATTAGTGGCAATAAAAAATTTGAAATATTGAGGCATCCATTCCACATTTGGGAAAAATTGAAGGTAATTTTTAAGGAGGCATGCTCTCACTTACGAAAGATATTCTGAAGCAAAAAGAGATCTAGAGAATCTTAAAGCTAACAACATTTTAGTGGGTAAAGACTGGAATCTAGTAGTAAGATATCACAGACTGTATTTACCACATGAGCAAAAAAATATTGGATAAAGTACCTATGGTTCATATTCAGAACAACAACCATATCAACAAGCTACTCCTGCACTTCAACAACATTCCTAAGTAGTACAAATGCAACAATTTGTAGGACAAACAACTCATCTAGCATTCATGCTACCTAGGGGCTTAGTACAAACTGGAGACCTGACTTATAATGAACTAATCCATCACATGGGAAAATTTGGCATTCTACCTTTTTTCACACCTCCATTTTAGTATATTATGCATGGTCAAAAATTACCTATTAGAGGGAATAAAAAGGGCGAAGGATGCAAAAATAACTAAAATTTATTATATGTAAACGTAATATTTTGATGTAACAAAATAAATAGTGAAAAAACTATTACTTTCGGTTAGGAATCAAATCATTTACAAATTGTATTCAGGAACCTTCAATCCCTATATAATGTAATCTTAGAAAATGATCAAGGGGTTGACAATTTGATAACTAAAAGTATTATTTCTTCTATTGTTGATTTAGTGTACGCTATTGTGATGTACAGTTTTTTATCTGAGATTAATTAAATGAAGTTGTGCAATTTTCTCTCCCCTCTATGTATCAATTTGTATCAATCTATTTATGAAGATACATGTGAATTATATTTAAGAATAGCAGTATTATTTGACTTGATGCAAGTATAGTTTATTCTTTCCTCAAGATTAAATGATAAACATTGTTACAAAAGTTCAAAGTTCTTTTGATTTTGCGTATGATCTTTAATACAAGTTATAATTGCTCTGTGTATGGAAGTATTATGTATGTACTTATTTTATGAATTGTGTTGCTACAAAAATACATAAATATATCATGTTAGCCTTTGTAAATCGTAAATAATTATGGAATTATGCTAAATACAAGTCAGTACATTCGAGCCCTATCTGTCCATAAGAAATTCAGCTGCTAGTGCTTCTTACTGTGCATGATTTGTGTTCCTCATTTCAATCCTTTCATATTCAATTTCGTACCCCCTAGATCCATCAAATTCCTTTGTTAAATTTCCTTTGCATCTGCAATTTTATCCAAAATAAATTGTCAAAGAAACTTGAGCATTTAGGATGTCTCAAACTTAAATTTAATCCTCGTTTCAACTCTAAAATCGTTAAAATTTGGTCCCTATAATTATTTGTATTTACCTACCTTCAGCCTAGGATAACTTTTGGAAATTGAACCCAAGAGATAGATCAATTACACTCACAAAATTACTAATCAAACATGCAAAATTCACACAAAAGGAGACTGAAATTGGAGCATAACTTAATCTTGTATTGAATAAGTTTACATTATCCAACCATATGAAGTAATAGGCTACTCAAATATATAATTATATGAGATATTCGAAAGCACTAGGTTTCTATTTGAATTGGTAAAGCAGGCTTACTAAAACAAGTAAAATCCCCCATAGGTGCAAAAAGGACTTTCCAAATCCATGAATATCCTCACGAATTAGCTAAAGAAAGTGGGAAAGATAATATGTGTTGGAAATAAAAATCATTCATGCTTTTGTATGGAGAAAAGGAAGGAGGATGATGTGGTTAAAAAACAAGGCAATTTCCCCTAGACTAGCTTTTCCTTTATGCCTTAAAACTGTTGTAAAGCAAGGAAGTTTTCAGAAAAAGCAGATATGCACTCCATGACCTAGTTTAGCAAGTATTGAATTCTAGGAACATGTATAAGTCAACAAGCATAGAGAGGGAATCTAGAATTCTAGGAATAAGACAAAAATGATTTAATTAATGTCAGATATGGGTAACTATGGGTTAATTATTCTAACAACCCCCATTAAGCCTGGATTTATGATTAAATATCAGAAAATTACAGGGCCTAGCAACAATTATTAGTCACCCTTTTACATACTGCATGTCCATACAACCAAGGAAAGAGGCAAAAACCTAGTGGGAAAATCCTCCCTTAAACATGGACAGGAAAACAAAATTTTGGAAATCTTGTCATCAATCATTCTTCACCACATGATCAGTAATCCCCAGCAGTGATTTGAGATTACTAAATGTCTTCTCACATAATACTTTAGTGAAGATGTTTTCTACTTGTTCTAAATATGTGAAGGAGAGTGGAGCAATGGGACCATCATGCACAAGCTCCCTGATATAGTGCATATGGATCTCAATGTGCTTGGTTCTTTGTCTTTGAATTGGATTAGTGGATATTTGGATGGTGCTTTGATTGTCACAATATATGATTGTTGAAAAATTTTATTTGAAACCACATTCTCCAAGTATCCCTTGCAACCATAAACATTGAGTAGCTGCATTTATAATTCCTATATACTCTTCCTTTGTAGGTGAGAGTGCTATGGAACTCTAATTCTTATTTGACCATATTATTGGTCCTTCTGCAAGCATGAACACATATCCTGAGGTATACTTTCGATCTGTGTTGTTACCTGCCTAATCACTGTCAGTAAATCCAACTAGCTCTAAGTCAAATTTTGCTTTGTACAAAATCCCATGACTCCTCGTTCCCTAAACAAAGTTTAGGATCCTTTTGGCTACTCTCCAATGGATCTCTTGAGGCTGATCCATGTATCTTGAATCCACACTAACTGCATAATATAATTCAGGTCGAGTATGTGTAAGACAAATCAAACACCCAATCTTCTGCCTATACAGTGTATTATTTACCATAGGAGAAGAACCTGCTTCTTCAAGCTTAACTCCTGAAAGGAATGGAGTCTTGCTTGGCTTGCAATATTTCATGCTGAAATTGGTGAGAAAATATGAAGCATACTTTGACTGATGAACCTTGATTCCATGTTGGGATTGAGCAATTTCGAGACCCAAGAATTGGCTCAACAATCTCAAATATGTCATAGAAAAGGCATGGTTCATTGCATCCTTCAAGGAGGAAATCTCTTTATTTGAACTTCATGTAATTAGTAGGTCATCCACATAGAGAAAAATAATCATTAAAGAACCATGAATCAACTTCAAATAGATATTAGGATCAGACTTGCATTGAACAAAACTTAGTGACAGCAAATGTAACGAACATAAAATAAATATAATAAATATAATAATTAAATAATTAATTATGTTTATTATTAATTGTTTGGGTTTCCCAAAAAAAAATAGGAATTTTTCCTTAAAAAATAAAAAAATAAAAAAAGGTAAAAGTAAACCCCCCAAAAAGAAGAGGTAAAAGAAAAGTTAAAAAAGAAAACATAAAAGATAAAAAAAAGAAGGTAAGAGTGAAACCACATGTGGTTTCTTAAAGTGGGTTTGGGCTTGAATATAAAAAGTGCATAATAATAACTACAAAGAATGGCAAGTGATATTTGAACCTAGGTAGAGAAGGTAACACTTATTCCTCCCAACCACCCAATCTATTCACATTTTACAAAACTATTGGAAAGAAAAAAGAGAAGAAGAAGGAAGATTGCCATAAAAAATGAAAGGTCACGTCCTTTCATCTTAAGTATAATTAATTATGTTTATTATTAATTATTTAATTATTATATTTATTTTATGTTTGTTATAGCAGAAATCCATCAATCTTGGCATACCAAGCCCTCGGGGCTTGCTTGAGCCCATACAATGATTTCTTCAACCTGCACAATAAAGATGGATTAGATACAAAACCTTCTGGTTTTTGCATATAAATATATTCATTCATATCTCCATTTATAAAGGCACACTTTACATCCATGTGATGTACCTCCCACTGCTTCGAAGCTGCAATGGCTAGAGCAAGCCTTATGGAGTCCATATTTTCTACTAATGCAAAGGTTTCATTGTAGTCAATACAATGTACCTGAGAGTATCCCTTGGCTACCAATATTTCCTTATGTTTCAAAGGTGAACCATCAATAGCAAACTTAGTTTTTAAGACCCACTTACACTTCACTAGCTTTCTCCCTAGGGGGAGATCAACCAGTTCCCATGTATTGTTCTTCTGAAGCGAGCTGAATTCTTATTTCATGGTTTTTTTACATCTTGGATCATGTGCTACATCTTCATATGTCTGTGAATCAGAATCTATCATCAAATAACACTTCTTAGCAAAGAGTGGATCTTTCACACAAAGGGCACTCTCAAATTGATATCTAGTCCTCCTAGTGTCATTATAATTTCCAGCTAGTTCCCCAGCCACATGAATGGTCCTTGCTGCCCACTTTGGTCTTGTAGGGATGTTTGTATCTGCAATTAATTCATCATTATTGAACATATCAGAATCAGAAAACTCATTAGTCTCTTCACTTAAAATCAATGGCTGTGGTGGTGAAGAGGACTCTCCAACTTCAATTGTTGCTAAAGGCTCTTCTTCGAACTGAACACTTCTTTCAATGAAATATTTGTTAGTGCTCAAGTTGATCAGCTTGTACCCTTTTGAATCTTTAGAATACCCAACAAATAGGAACTCTTGGCTTTGGGGTTGCAAATCCTTCCTCTTTTCAGTTGGAATTCTAGCCCAAGGCTTTGAGCCAAAAATCATGAAATGGGTCACATTTGGCTTGTGCCCACTCCAAGCTTCAAAAGGAGTCATACCATCAAGCTGCTTATGTGGAACCCTATTTTGGATATAGGATGCACATTTTATAGCTTCGTCCCAAAAATTTGGTGGCAAATTTTTAGCCTCCATCATACAAGTTTTCATCTCCTTCAGTGAGCTATTCTTTCTCTCAGCAACACCATTTTGATGTGGTGTGTAAGGAATATAATGCTGCATCTAGATACCTGCATCTTTGTAATACTGGATGAAATCAGACTTGACATACTCACCACCATTTTCAAATCTGAGGATCTTGAGTTTCCTCCCAGACTGGTTTTCAACCAAGGTTCTAAAGACTTTGAAGAGGTCAAAAACTTCAGACTTATGCTTGAGGAAGTGAACCCAAAAATACCTAGAAAATTCATTTATGAAGGTGAGTGCATATTTGGCTTGAATCATGGACATATGAAGGAATGGACTAGAAATGTCACTGTGGATCAACTCAAGAGGTGTAGAGGTTCTCTCATGACTAGCTCTCTCATACTTGTGCTCTCGGTGTTTTCCTAGGATACAACTTTGATAGACTCCCTTAGAAAACTTGATCTTTGGTAACCCTATAACCATGTATTTCACTCAAATCAGAAAGATACTTGTAGTTAATATGACCGGATAATTCATGTCAAATCTTGCTTGCTTTATTATCATGAGTAAGAAGAGCAGAGAGGTTTGAGTAGGGTAGAAAATGGGAAAACTTGTATACCTTCGACGTGTGATCAACAACACCTTTTACTATGAATTTTCCATTCGAAATCTCAGTGATTTCAACTTCATTGGGGGAGAATATGAGTTTCTTTGGAGACCCAGTGTGAGTCATCTGATACACTGACAAGATATTAGAGGCAAGACCTAGAACATACAACACATTGTTGAAATTACCATGGTCAAGATCAATCCTACACTTTCCCATACTGTCAATCAAAGAGTTATCTCCCAAAACTATTGGTGGACCTTTCGACATGTCAAGAGAAGAGAAGATCTCTTTTGTTGAAACCATATGTCTAGAAGCTCTAGAATCAATGCTGAAACTAGGTGAGCTTGAGGTTCCAGCAACCAAGGCATGTACTCTCTCCTTGTCTTCTGAATTTGATCCTCCTTCCCTCTTCTTTGAGAAATCAAGAAGGGAGATGTTGTTCTTCTCTAGGATTTGGGTCAACATGTCTATCTACTTTTTCATACAAGAGCTCTCAGGATGATAGCCCTTACTGCAGTATGCACACTTGCTCATTTCTCCTTTGTTCTTCTTGGAGCCTGAGGACTCCTCTTGAGACTTTTCCTTGTCTCTCTTTTGCTCAGGTGGCTTTTTAGATTTTTTCTTTCTTTTTGAATCCACCTTTGAATCTCTAGCAACCAAATATTGGTCTTTGGAAGGTTTGGTGGTGCCCATTATCACCAATTTATCTTGCTCCTGAGTGAGGGATTCCATGAAATCAACAAGCTTAGGAATCTTCCAAGTTCGAGTTGTCAATTTAGTGGCATAGAAGGTCGAAAAAAATACTGAATAGTCAAGACCAAGCTTTGAGAGAATTGTCAAAACTAGTTGCTCCTACTTCTTTTCAATCCCACATTGTTTTAACTGCAAAACAAGGGCCTTAAACTTGGTAAAATATAGTTGCAATGATTCGAAGCTAATGGGATTCAAGGAGATAAATTCATTCTCAATTTTATGTCCTCTCATCTTATATGTCTTTCCAAACATCTCTTCAAGCTTCTCCCACACCTCATTAGGAGATGTCAATGAATCAAGATGACAGAGGAGGTCTCTTGAAATACTCAGACACAAAAGACCATAGGCCTCATCCCTCCTGTTGTGCCATTTTATTTTCTTTGCAGCTGCATTGGTATCTACCTTAGTAGACATGGTAACCCTATAGAGACCTTTTTTCTCTCAACAATATTTCCATCTCATCTTTCCATTCAAATAAATTGAATGGAGTCAAGATGATCCTTTGAGATTGGTCCATATCTAAGCTCATGTGCCCTTTAGTCAGCAGAATTCGCTCCCAGTGAGTGATGTCGAACCTGCAATAAAAATTTGGAAGGAGAGAAATTGATATACAAAGGCTTTGATACCATGTGGAAATTGAAACCAAGAGATAGATCAATTACACTCACAAAATTGCTAATCAAACATGCAAAATTCACACAAAAGGAGACTGAAATTGGAGCATAACCTAATATTGTATTGAATAAGTGTACATTATCCAACCATATGAAGTAATAGGCTTCTAAAATATATAATTACATGAGATATTCAAAAGCACCAGGATTCTATTCGAATTGGTCAAAAAGCGGGATTACTAAAATAAGTCAAATCCCCCATAGGTGTGAAAAGGACTTTCCAAATCCATGAAGATCCTTAGAAATTAGATAAATAAAGTGGGAAAGCTAATATGTCATGGAAATAAAACTCTTTCATGCTTTTGTATGGAGAAAATGAAGGAGGATGATGTGGTCAAAAAACAAGGCAAGTTCCCCTATACTAGCTTTTCCTTTATGCTTTAAAACTGCTGTAAAGAAAGGCAACTTTTAGAAAAAGTACATATGCACTTTAAGGAACCATGAATAAATTAGACATGCTAAATATGTTTCCAGGATGATTCCAAAGCACTCGATGACCCATTTTAGCAAGTATTGTCTTCTAGGAACATGTCGAATTCAACTAGCATAGAGAGGGAATCTAGGATTCTAGGAATAAGACAAAAATGATTTAATTAATGTCAAATATTGGTAACTATGGGTTGATTATTCTAACATAACTATGGGGACTAATAGATACAAATCATAAGACTGCAATACTAGCATCCCACCTCAACACATGAGGATATAGATAGGACTTGATACAAAGCACAACTCCCGACTTGATACAAACCATGTGTCAAGAGAATGAATCCTGATTTTGTACAAACAAAAATATCATCATTAGAAAGAAATGTATTAATGAAAAATATGAGTAAACTACAAAGTGAACCCTTTGGTCACTTGGTGTACATGAGTATTCAATTGTGAATCTCAAATGCTACATTATTTCCCCTTACAAAAGTTGATATCTAGGAGATGGGAATAGTAGAGGGTTGCAAGGAAGGAGAAAATATGAAATGTAATGAAGGAAAGAATATGAAATTTAAAAAAGGATGATATCAAGAAATTCATAGTATTAGTCTAGAGGTACTCACAATGTGAGCCAATGCCCTAGTGTCATAAGGGAATCCTCCACTACTTAGGCCATGATATCCTATTTTACACTAAAATCCTATGATCCTTGATCATCAGTGCAAGTATTTCTATGAGGGTTCCTCATGGATCATTATGATGTCAATCAAGTGGAATAAATGAGACAAACAAAATTTAAGGAAAGCGACATCCATTAACCTGGCGCTAACTTGAGAAGGAAGGTTCCATACACTAGTCAAGGACAAGATGCAAGTAAGGGAGGTGATGTACATTACTGTAAGCCAATAAAATCATGGAGGGGACCAATTACAACAATTCATTAACAAAGGCAAGTGACAAAATACTTGAAATATATGCAATGCAACCAATGAAGGGTGAAACCTCAAGAGAAGTATCAAGGAAATCATTGTTAGTCATAACTAGGAGGTAAAAATCTCGAGTAGGGTCATACTCAAGATAACAACCCAATAAATATTAAGTGATTGACAATGGAACCAAGCAAAGGAAATAAAATGAAACATTGTATTTTTATCCTTTCCTTGATTTTTTGAGAGACAAGGGTGAGGGGTAAGTGAAAAAAGGAACAGTGAGAAGAAAAGAAGCTAGGAAATGGAAAAGGAAAGAAGAAAAAAGAAGAGGGTCATACATTTATGAAGTAGGAGATGGTTATTTTCTATGATGGGAGGTCCAAATTGGCCCCATAAAGGTTCCATTTAGGAAGTGATTCATTCAATTTGGTAAAACTAAATATAAATATAGGAACATTATGAAGTTACCGAAATTGTCTTGAATCTTCGGTGAAGGGTTGAGGAAAGAAGAAATATGGGGATAGGAAGAGGATGGTTTCTTTTAGTAGGTTGAAATAATAATAGATGAAAAAGGAAGAGAGGGTAAAACCATGTTATGATTCAAATTATAAGGGAGGTTATAAAGGTCAAAACCCAGAATAAGCAAATGATCTCATGGGTATTTCACTAGGGTCATTCTATCATCAATCTTCTTCATAGTATGACAATTTTTGGCATAGTTGATGCCTAACATGTGATAATATCACCATGTTTTATATATTGATTAAGAAGGGAAATGAGAAACAACTTTATACAAATATAGTTTTTGAACCATCACAAACATAATTCTCATGACATGGTACTCAAGTGTGGGTTGGATGCCTCATTGGTGAGACTCATATTGGTTAGAGGATTCAAGTTTAGGAAGGGGGGTCCTAAAATATGAGAAATAAGTGAGACTAGGGTGGTATTGTAAATCCTTCACTATTAGAGAAGAACAAAGAGGAGGAGAAGGGTGATATATAAGTATAGGGGTAGTAATAAGGGGTTAGTGTGGTTATGTTACATGGGGTTAGGAATTACATGGATTACTATTGTATAAGTCAAAGTCTTTATTATAGGTCATGTGTGTTATATATTATCACAATCAGAGATTAAGGGTTATGCTTTTTTTTATTAGGATTGCATGGCTTAAGGGTGATAATTGTTATAAGAACTAGATATTATAGGGTTGATGGGTTACGGGAAATAAGGGTTAGAGATGTTATCTATTATGAGTCATATTAGTTAATGGTTTTAAGGCATAAGATTTTATGATGGTCATGTAATAAATTTTATAAGGGTTATGTGTTAAAAGTTAGAGGATTTAAGGGTTAGGGATAAATAGTGATAAAAATTTTAGGTTATACATATTAGGGGTTGTTATTTTAGAGTTTATAAGTGTTATGGGTTGATTGGGGTTATATTAGAGGTTATAAGTGTTAGAGGTTCATAGGGGATATACGGTTTGGATATTAGGGTTTGTTTAAATTATCATATACTATGAGGGGGGTGAATCCATATATTGCATAGATTATATAAATTTGCACTTAACAAGATTTACACCTTTTAAAAAAAATTGCAAAAAAAATAGTGGGCATAGTTGCATACAAAATATGTAAATAATAATTGTATATGTCTATGTATATTTATATATATATATATATATGTGATTAAATCTATGGAATACACCAATATTCAATTGTGAGCACCAAATCACTCAAGCGCCAACCTAATTTGCAACTATAAACCTACTGATTACAAGCACCGACCTGTAAGGAATTGAATCTGCATAATCACCGACTTACTAAACTTCAAGCACCAACCCGAACATATGTATTCCCATTTTGTGCAATATCCAAATCACAGTATTCAGGAACCAACCAATTGAATAATGATATCTCCTTATGTGTTATTTTGATGCAATTGAATGGAAGCACCAACTCCCAATTATATTTACCAACACTGACTGGAAGGAGGCGACAACCCCGTATTTTTTTTACCAACTCCAATTGGAAGGAAGCTACGACTCCCTGATTTGTTTTACCAGCACCAACTAGAAGGAAGTAATGACTCCCTTTCCTTGCCCCTTATTCCTCCCTAAGAAGTTTTACCAACACCAACTAGAAGGAAGCTACAACTCCCTTCCCTTTCCCCTTCCTTCTTCCCTGATAAGAAAGAGTTTGTGTATCAAAACTAAAATATGCAATTACCTTATTTGCGATGTGTGACTATATGATATACGATTGTTGTAGCTTCTTTTATATGCATATTTTCCTTCTATCATCTGCATCACAATAGTCTACGATCTGTGATAGTGTTTACTATAGAACTTTTTTAATTTGCAACCATCATATATATGTGATTTTGAAAATTTATGTCACTTCTATGAATGTTTGATCTACATCATTCATTGTGTATATTCCTAACACATCTTGATTCAAGGTACCCTTCTAATTTCTGCACTTCTCACTGTTCATCTTTTTCATATATGTGCAAATTGGCTCTGCTGTATAAAATCATATGCTATCAACGAGGCATTGATACCCTAAGAATTAGAAGCTTGCTAAGTTAAAATGTTTTATTCTTCAATTTCCATGCCACCATATTTATCAATTCCTCCATCTCTTTCTTAATTATTCTCTTTCTAGTTCAAGAGATGTGTCCACAAGTTGGGATATATTTTACTTTTAGATGCCAAAACCTGCTTACTTCTTGGTTAAGTCACCACTATTTTCATACTCCATCGATGTGCATACTTTTCTAATTCAACATTGTGGGGTTTTGTGCACTAACACCCATAGACTTGGTGGTATCTACACACATAGGTCCCATTCCTTGGTGGGATTTGGGCACTTCCTGACCTTCCACATTCCTTGTCTATATAATTATTCAAAGTGGTTTTGTATATAGATAGAATTTTCCTGATGGATTCATATACTTCTATTTATGATGGCTCAAATTTATCCATCTCATGTGTTTGAATTCAATCTCATATTATTTCTTTATTAAACTTGGAGGTTTATCTTTTGACATTAAACATACATCAATATTGTTGGTTTATCCTTTGACATCTTTATATTTTGACACCAAACCTACATCAAGCTTGTCGGTTCATCCTTTGACATCAATGACAACACAAATGTTCAACAATATCCCACTTTGGCATTGATGTCAACACCAACTTACAATGAGCTTCCCCTTAAAATGAGCTCTTACTTTGTGCGCAAAATTCCTCCCCTGTGTTTATTCCATTTCGTTTTGTTCTCTTTCACATATTCTTCCTTCAGTTCTAGACCTTCATTTTCCTTATTTTCCTATCTTAAAATTTCCTTTATTCTCTTCCTTTAAAATCAATGGAAAATGGATGTTCTCGGTAATAAACTCCCCATAGAGCCATGCTTCTCATTTCATCTTGATATTATAATGTTAGATACACTACACTGTCACAAATACTTCCTTTATGCCTCTAGTTCCACCATAACCTCTTGTTCTCCTTGTCACACATGAATCCTTTCTGCATCTTCAGATCTTTGAATTTTAGTGTTGTCTGCATATTGATTAATATGATCTATGTATAATATTTCCATGGGATTTAGCAAACAAGGAAACATTATTTTATAGGTGACATTAATTCAACCTAGAGTTGCACATATTTCAATTTGTCATTTCATGTGAATTTGAAATATTTGATGCATTGCTCTTCCTCTTCCCTTCACTTGGATTTGAAATGTGCGAGCTTCCAATATATCGATCTATTTAAAGACAAAATTACCATTGACCGGAACCATATGTTTTATTTATTTATATTTCTTATGATACGATGGTCAGTTCCCTTCAACAAGTTTATGTGGCAGTTGCTATAATTTTTGAAACATTAGAGTCTCAATGGAAAGAGATTGGAGAACTTAGAAACAAACTTGATCATTTGACTTCTCAAATTCAAGAGGCAGATATCCAAATATGGTATGGTCAGGCATAGATAAATGTGCAACATGCTGAGGAGATTGTTTCCTTAAAAAGTAGAGCAAATCATAATTTTGAACCAAGAGAGGTTAATCTAGTGCAGTTTCTTCAAGGAAAATGTGATACTGATTCTAGAATTCAAACTATCAATCTTGATTTACACCTTACTCTTTCCAATTCTGTTGACACTGAGCTTTGTATTTCATATTTGTATTATGTTCTGCTGGCGACTTCAATTTTGCGCAGCAATCCCCTGATTGATCAATTTGTACATACATGTTCTGATCATAGTGTCTTTTGTACTCCCATTTTTGTATGCCATTTGTGGCCTGATCAATATTTTATGTAAGATGAGATTCAAAGCTCCATTTTTTTTATTTTGGAATGCAATCAACTGAATATAATAAAAATCCTTAATTTTGTATCTGTGTGATTCTTGTGTGTGTTCAAGAAACAACTATTTGTAATTTTCGTTTATTGTTTCATGTATGGAAATTCAACATATCCTTGCACATAAGTGAACATATTCCCATCACATCAAAGAGATACCCAAATTCAAATGTTTTCTAACCACAACATTTCACTAACACGGTCCTTGAATTCCTAAATGAACTTGTTTTGAATTCAAGGATATCACTTAACCTTTAATGGTCAGCAAGATGGAAACCAATTACTTGTTGCTTCAATAGTAATCACATGTGACATTTTCTTGACCCATTATTTGATGTGTGTAGATTCCTTTGACTTTGTACATGATCCCTTCCTTTTTCTCTCCATGCTTTCTTGCCAGTGTCACATGATACAATTCTTCTTGGTTGCTTCACTTTATTTGAACAATTTTGAACCTTATGTCCAAATCTTTCGCACATACAAAATATTATAGTACAACAATATTTTTCTATATGGACAATATAACTACATATCAAACATTTTACTGTATGAAATTTATTTTTGAAAGAATTGGAAGATATGATTTCAATTCATTTATAGATATATTGAACTTCTTCTGAGATGCATATTATTGCCTCAAAATAATATCTTCATATTCCGTCACAGATTCTACCACTTGTCTCTTTGTAACCAATAATTGTTTTATAGTCCAAATACCTCTGATTGCTCAGTATTTCATCCAGAATTGTTTAGTGTGGTTGAATTTTTCTTGAGTTTCTGCATCAAGACACATTTCACCTCTCCTTTGATTTTCACAAACCATTTCTCTTTTCAAATGGAAAATCTTTAATTCCATTTGTGCAAGTTGTTTTGTAAGCAATTCATTCTTCTCTTCTATTTCTTCCAGAGACTTTTTCAACACAAGATTGTTTTCTTCAAGTCTTTTGATCTTGATTTGTGTGCAATTCAAATGTTCTTCAAAATCATTTTATTTGTCTCTCATTTGTTTCTCTAATATTTCTTGTGCAACCTTGGTATCCTTGGCTTGTTATTATACTTTTATCAATTGTTCCTTTAGTTCCTTGTTACTTTTTGTTGACTTCATGATTCTTGTAATGCATTGATCAACTATCCTTCCCAAAGCAATATCTGCATTCTCTTCATCCTCAAATTTGGAAATATCTTCTATGCTACTTGATCTCTCATATGCTTTAGATCTTGATGAGGACATACATATTCCATCAAGGGAACATTTATTTTATGCACTTGTCTTAGATTTGGAATTTCCTTCTATGTTGCTTGTTTTCTCTTTTATTTTGTACTTTGAAGGTAACATATAAATTCCATTGTATGAACACTTATTTAATGGTTTTGATGTGCTTTCGTATGTCCCTTTAACAGTTGATCCTTTGATAAATGTATTGACTTCCATATATCTACCCCAAGTGATTGTAAATGTATCTTTATTCTTATTCTCCAGAAAGTGTAATTTGAGCCATCGAATCATGGTGCTCTATTGGTGGACAACCCTTCCTGCTTATCCATTTCTACGCAAGGATCAATATCCTAGTGGTCAAACTATTAGTAAAGACACCCTCTTTGATACCAATTATTGGAATTATTATATACTAAGAGTTGCTGGGGTGGGGGGATAAATTAGTATATTG
>LPNX010355714.1:459359-472807 GCA_001517045.1 Pseudotsuga menziesii | reverse complement strand
GACATATATATAGACACACACACACACATATATATGATTACATTTATGGAAGACACCAATATTCATTTGTGAGAACCAACTCACTCAGGCACCAACCTAATTTGCAAGTATCAACCTATTGATTATAAGCATCGACTTGTAAGGACTTCAGTCTAAACAAGCACCAACAAGTTGAATTTCATGAACCAACCAAAATAGATGTATGCCATTTTTGTGTAAGCTCTGACTCATAGTGTTCAGGCACAAAACTATTGAAGACTAAAATATCCTTATGTTTTCTTCAGATACAACTGAATGGAATCACCAACTCCCAATTATATTTACTAGCATCAACTAAAAGGAGGCTACAAACCCCTATTTCTTTTACCAGCTACAAGTGGAAGAAATCTACGACTCTCTGGTTTGTTTTACCAACACCAATTGGAAGGAAGTTGTGACTCCCTTTCCTTTACCTTTCCTACCTCCATGAGAATTTTTAGTAGCACCAACTAAAAGGAAGCTATAAATCCCTTTCCTTGCCCCTTCCTGCTTTGCTAAGAAATAGTTTGTGTATCAAACTAAAATTTGCAATTTCCTTATTTGTGATGTGTGACTTTATGATATGCGACTATTGTAGCTTCTTTGATTTGTACATTTTCCTTCTGTCATCTATGTCACAAAAATATATGATCCATGATAGTCTTTGATTTATAAATTTTTTAATCTATAACCTTTGAATATCTGTGATTCTGCAATACTCGGTCACTTCTACAAATGTTCAGTTTTCATCATTCATTGTGTATATTCCTCGCATATCCTGATTCATGGTATCCTTCTAATTTTTTCACTTCATGTTGTTCATATTCTTTGTATTTGTGCAATTCAGCTCTGCTATATAAACTTCTTCTGCAATCAATGATCCATTTATACCCCAATAATTAGAATTTTTCCTAGTTAAAATTTTTTCTTCTTCAATTTACACACTACCAACTTTCATCAATGCCTCCATCTCTTGCTTATTTATACTCTTTCTAGTTCAAGGGATGTGTCCACAAGTTTGGATTTATTTTACTTCGTAACACCCCAACCTGCTTACTTCTTGGTCAACCGAACCACGATGTTTCATACTACGTCGACATGCATCCTTTGCCGATTCAATCTTGTGGGGTTTTGCACACTAATGCCCATCAACTTGGTGGTATGTGCGCACATAGGTCCCATTAAGACTTAGTGGGATTTGTGCACTTCCTTACCTTCCACATGTCTTATCTATATACTTGTTCAATTTTTCTTTGTATATAGAGAGGCTTTTCCATATGGATTTATATAATTCTATTTCTCCTAGATTCAAGTTATCCATCTCATGTGTTTGACATCAGTCTCATATTATTTCTTATTAAACTTAATGGTTTATCTTTTGACATCAAACCTACATAAACCTTGTTTTTTCATCCTTTGACATCTTTATCTTTCGACACCAAACCTACATCAAGCTTGTTGGTTCATCCTTTGATATCAATGATAACACAAAGGTTCAATAGGGATTACATGGCTATATGGGTTAGGTGTTTGATTATATTGGTTGGATTTATTATTAGTGATTATAATGGTTAGGTTTATAGGGTTAGTGAATAAGGGATTATATATGTTAGGAGTTGTTATAAGTTATATAGGTTATATGGTCAATGTATTATAGTGGTTAGTGGTTATAGATATAATTTTAAGTGGATTAGATATTTGAGGTTATCTTAAGGGATATAATGGTTAGATATTAAAGGGTATGGGTTATCAAAATTATATCAGGGAATGGTGGTTGCATGAATTATATTAGGGTTATATATGAGGATTTTAATGGTTTAGTAGTTATGGTTCATAGAGGGAATTGACTATAGGGGTTATAACAATCATGTGTTGAGTATTTTATGTGTTATAAGGATTATAGTTTATATGTGTTAATGGTTATAGTGTTTAAGGATTAAAAGATATATATGTATTATAATTTATGCAGTGATAAATGTTATCAATATAAATGGATAATGCTTAAAAGGATAGAGGAATTAAGGTTTAAATATTATGTAACAAATGCAAAAATAAATATAATGATAAGCATAGGTTAATGAAAAGTCAAAGCATACATACCCCTTCACCTCGTGACCAATCAATGTATATATGTATACCGCAAGGATAATTGTAATAACCATTTTATAAATTAATCATTATTCAATATAATATTATACACTACAGAAATATTCTATCAATTTAATAGTAAAAATAAGGGTTGTTTCTTACATTTGTATCAGAGCCATTGATTTGGCTATATTTTGTGGGTTTTTCAATCTACCAATATTTACACCACCAAAATCAGAAAATCCATGCTTACTGTGTTGTAAGTTGCTACAACCATCAATTGAGTTTTGTTCAATTATCCATTTTGTCATATAGTCTATTTATCTATATCGTGAGACTAAAAGGACTAGTGGGGAATCAAAGATAATGTGAGAAGATATAGTCACCATAAATCCCTTACATCACACATTGACTTTTCCTCATAACAAGTATGCGTTATGTGTCAAACATAACGCTACCAAAATATTTTACCTTTTAGTCTGCTAAGGTTTGTGGTGGGTTGCACTTATAAAAAAGTTAGTGCAACTTTCCTAAGGTTTCCAAATACTTATATAGGAATTGCATTGAATTTACTACTATTTTATATCCTAGTCTCGATTGAAATTGCATAAAGTTTAATAAGCTATTGATCTAATGTAGTTAGCGAGAAAATGGTGTACTTTTTAATTGCATTCTATTATATTATTATGATTTATTTTTGCAATACGATAGTCAACATTTTGTCATAGTATATATTTTGTGGGTATATATACTCATCTTATGATTTTTTTATCCAGGAACTCAATGTTATGGAGATGAAAGAACATGCCAAGAAAATAATATTATATATAATTCCAATGGATCTTCTTAGGGGAATGGTATCCAAGTGATAAAACGGGCATAGATTCGCTTAACACATACAAAATATGTTGCACAAGATAAATGAATCTAGAGAGCAGAGCAAAAATGAGAAGCCTTGCACTATGCAAAGGAAAACTATAGATATATATGAATTTCTTTTAATTCATGATTACAAAATCTTGTTTTCAATGGAAACTACATCAAGTTTAATACAATGCGTCTTTGATGTACTCACTGCGAAAAGGACTATTTAGAATTTATTTATTCAATATAGTAGTGTATGCTTTTCTAATATATCTTTCCATGGATATATATGATCATATTATGATTGTTTATCATCAAAGAGATCAAAATACATAAGATATCCTTCAATGGGATTTTTGATAAGTTCATATGTTTCACTGTTACTATTTAAGAGTGATTAGGGTTGTTCTAATTAGTAGTTTTGGTAAATAGCTTTGGGAATTGTAAATAAATAATGTATAAGTATCAATTATTCATTGATATGATATATGCACATGGAATATAATTTTTTTCAAAAGATCAAATGATGAAATGTTTAAATTATGAATTAAACCTTAATGATTTATATGTAATTATTTTGTTGTTAGTCTACATTTTGTGGGATTGACATAGTTTTAGATATTTAATTGTCATTGAAAAATAT
Organism: Pseudotsuga menziesii; assembly: GCA_001517045.1. Taxonomy (NCBI): domain Eukaryota; kingdom Viridiplantae; phylum Streptophyta; class Pinopsida; order Pinales; family Pinaceae; genus Pseudotsuga; species Pseudotsuga menziesii. Next base: position 469,194 of record LPNX010355714.1, on the reverse strand, counting down.
TTGAATGAATGCGCGTACTTGAAGTGATTTCAAGATGCTACAAATATGGATTTTTAAAATTAATTTACAGCTTTTTAAAATTAACTTTATTTAAGTAAAAAAGAAAATACTAGTTTGAAACATACAATTCTATGTCATGTTTACAAATGAACATAACATTGGTTAATAGAAGAATTGAAAACATATATTCCTATGTTATCCCATGTATCTACTAATGAATATAATATTGGTTTAATGAAATTTGATTTTAAATATATAATTCGATGCCAAGAAGGAATCGTATTTTGTATATCAAATTTGATACCAATGGCCATTGGTTATGTAATGGATAACTACCCATAGTACAAGGACTATGAAAAATCATTGTAAATAAATGATGGACAACCATCAATCTCATAGGTGATATCAATGGAAATTGGTTAAGCAATGGATAAGTTTAATTCATTAGGACTTCTATAGTGTTACTATAAAAAACAAATTCAAACAACAACTTCCTTATATGACACTAATATAGTTTGACCAAATCAAAACCACCTCCTATTTTTATGGATATAGCTTGACTAGATCAAACATATATAGTATTATTACATGCATTTTCTATATGGACTACATGAGTGAATCACAATCAAAACTCCTCCTCCTCCCCTCCCTCTCTTTTCTCCTCCTGTGCCCTCTTCCCACTAATCATCCCTACTCCTCCCTCCTACCTTTTCCTCATTTTTCTCAACCCACCTCTCCTCACTTATTCAAAATTTCCCTCCTCCTTCTCCCCCCACCACCTTCATCCTCTTCCTCCTCCTCCTCCCCCACACTTTCCTCCCTCCTACGCCCTCCTCTTCCAACCTCTGTTATCCTCCTCCTCTTCCCTTCACCTCCTCCTCCTTCACCTCCATCCCCCTTCTCCATCCTCTCCCTCATTTTTCATCATCCTCCACCACTACCTCTCATCCCTCCTCGTCATACACCCTATTCCTACCCCCTATCCTTTGTCATACCTCCTCCTTCTACTCTTCCACCCTTCTCCTCCACACCCTAACCTTCATCCTCTTCCTCCGACCCCCCCTCCTCACTCCTCTTCCTCTGACCCCCCCTTCTTGCTCCTCTTCCTTTGACCTCCTCCTCCCTCCTCCACTCACTCAGTTCCCTTATCCTCCCTCCTTCTCATATACACTACACAAATATTCTATCAATTGAATAGTAAAAACAAGGTTGTTTCTTACATTGGTATCAGAGCCATTGATTTGGCTATATTTTGTGGGTGATTTAATCTACCAATATTTACACCACCAAAATCAACAAACCATTCTTATTGTGTTGTAAGTTGTTATGACCATCAATTGAGTTTTGCACAATTGTCAGTTTTGTCGTATAGTCTATTTATCTATATCATGAGACTAAAAGGACCGGTGTTGAATCAAAGACAATGTAATAAGATATAGTCACCATAACTCCCTTACATCACACATCCACTTGTCCTCATAACAAGTACATGTTATGTATCAAACATAATGCTACAAAAATATTTTATCTATTAGTTTGCTAAGGTTTGTGGTGGGTTGCACTTATAAAAAATTTAGTGCAAATTTCCTATTGTTTCCAAATACTTATATAGGAATTGCATTGAATTTACTATTGTGCTAAATCCTAGTCTTGGTTGAAATTGCATGAAGTTTATTAAGCTATTGATCTAATGCAGTTAGCGAGAAAATGGTGTAATTTTTAATTGCATTCTATTATATTATTCTGATTTTTTTTTGCAGTACTATATTCAAAATTTTGTCATAGTATATATTTTTGTGGGTATATCTTCTCATCTTATGATTTTTTATCCAGGAACTTAGTGTTATGGTGACCAAAGAACATGCCAAGAAAATAATTCCAAGTGAACTTCTTAGGGGAATGGTATCCAAGCGATGAATAATGCATAGATTCCCCTAACACATATACAAGATGTTGTACAAGATAAATGAATCTAGAGAGAAGAGCAAAATGAGAAGCCTTGCACTATGCAAAGGAAAACTATATATATACATATTTATGACTTGCTTTGAATTCATTATTACAAAACATTTCAATGGAAACTACATCAAGTTTAATAAGATTCTTCTTTGATGTACTCACTGAGAAAATAGTGTACTTTTTAATTACATTATATTGAATGTTTAGAATTTATCTATTCAATATAGTAGTGTATGCTTTTCTAATATATATTTTCGTGGATATATATGCTCAAATTATGATTGTTTATCATCAAAGAGCTAAAAATAAAGAATATACCTTTCAACATGATTTTTGATAAGTTCGTTTGTTTCATTGTTACTATTTAAGAGTGATTAGGGTCGTTCTAATTACCACTTTTCTTAAATAGATTTGGGAAGTATAAATAAAGAATGTATTAGTATAATTTATTCCTTGATATGATATATGCACATGGTATATATCTTGTTTATAAAAACAAATGATGAATTGTTTAAATTATGAATTGAACATTGGTTGACTTATATGTGATTATTTTGTTGTTAGTCTACATATTGTGGGATTGCCATAGTTTTATATGCTTAATTTTCAATGAAAAATATTTGAACGAATGGGTACTTGAATTGATTTCATGATGCTATGATATGGATTTTTCAAATTAATTTACTGATTTTTAAAATTAACTTTAGTTAAGTAAAAATAAACAAAATATTAGTTTGAAACATACAATTCTATGTCATGTCTACAAATGAACATAACATTGATTAATCAAAGAATTAAAACATATTGTCCTATGTTATTCCATGTATCTATGAATGAATAGAATATTGGTTGGATCAAAGTTGATTTTAAAAATATAATTCCATGCTAAGAAGGAAAACTATTTCATATACCAAAATTTGATACCAATGGCCATTTGTTAAGTAATGGATATCTTCCCATAGTACAAGCACCATGGAAAATCATTATAAATAAACGTTGGCTACCCATGAATATCATAGGTGATATCAATGGAAATTGGTTAAGAAATGGATAATTTGAATTCATTAGGAATTCTATAGTGTTACTATAAAAAACAAATTCAAACAACAACTTTCTAATATGACACTAATATAGTTTGACCAAATCAAAACCACCTATTTTTATGGATATGGTTTGACCGGATCAAAAATATATGGTACTATAACATACATATTTTGTATGTCATAATCTCATTTGAATAATTTCAAAAGGTAGCACTTAAAGTGTGGCTCAATTTTTCTCAAGTAAACAACTTCATAAGTGCAATTGCTTAAAAAAGCCTCTTGTTTTTATGAATACAACTTGAGCTAATAAAATATGTCATGATTTTACAAAATACATGTCATGTGTGTCATAAAACCTCATTTAACTACTTCTGAAAAAGTAGCATCTAAAATGGGGTCTAAGACTTCTCAAGGAAATCATATAAATATTAATCAAACTAGAAAGCCTATGTAGAGAAACTACCAAAAACTTGGGGAAGAAATAAGGAAATCAAAGGCTTTCTACTTTTCAAGATGCAAATGTGATATAAGCCTGTCTCAAGTCCTAATATTTGTATTTTCAATTGCATGCCAAGATAGTTTTTATTTTGTAGCAGAAAGATGATTTGTAACATGAATCAACAATAATAACCTCGAATACTTAAAAAAATAGGTATAAATACAACCCTGCAAAAGGGATAGGAAGGTGGATTGCAATGAGGCACTAGAATTTGCAAGGACTACATGAGTGAATCACAATAAAAAATCCTCCTCCTCCTTCTCTCCTCCTGCGCCCTATTCCCACTCCTCGTCCCTTCTCCTCCCTCCTCCTCCTCCTCCCTCCTACCTTTTCCTCATCCTTCTCCACCCCCCTCTCCTCCCTCTTTCAACTCTTCCCTCCTCATCCTCCCACATCCTTCATCGTCCACCTCATCTTCCTCCCTGTTGATGTATTTGTAACTTCACAATGTATTCAATTGTATATTTTATATTGTATTTCATTGTACCCCGACGGAGATGTTTTTTCCTCTGATCGGGAAAGTCATTAATATAATAAATTCATGTAAAGTCATTGAGTTTAACCCTCCATTGTAATTCGGTGCAATAGTCCCCACAGTTGAGGGGTATTAGGGTTATTAGACTGTCCTAGTGAGGTTGACCCTGTAGAGTAATTTTTAAGTGAAAAACTAGTATAAATAGAGAGTGGGAATCTCTATTTGAAACACACACTCACTCAACTGTAGTGCATGAGTGAGAGAGGAGGAGCTCACACAAGTGAGAGAGAGAACAGTTGTCAAAGATAATCTTTGTGTTTTTGGGTTTTACCTTTGCTATTGGTGCTCATTCTATCTCTGAGGAAGTTGCGTGGTTTTATCTTTTATGGTTTCCCCGAAAAAAAATATTTGTGTCTCTTGTCTCTTGTGATTATTGTTGTGCATGTTATTCTCTCAGATGAGATCCTAGATCATATTGATTAAATGATAAAAATATAACATGGTATCAGAGCTAACCTAAGAAGAAGACATTATGCAGCTGCAGAAGCTAGGGATTTTTACTTTTTGGGTATCTCTCCATAGATCATCAGCATAAGGAGGCTAGGATAACTCTCCATTGAAGGACGCATCTTTCTGTCGAAGCAGAATTTGATTTCAGGCATTTTCAATTTTTGACCTGTCGCTACTGCAAGAAATTAGGGCGTTTCACAGAAGTGGAATTTTTGAGTGATCCCACCATAGGATTTATCTCCTCCTCAAAAATATAAATTTAGAGGTCAAGATCGAATTTTTTGGTTGGGTAAAACTCTGGGAAAATCAAGCCCTAATTTGAAAATCCTAAAAGACTAAAACTAGTCATCTTGGTGCACTCGTTATATCTCAAGATTGGAAAAGGATCAGGAGCAAAAAAATTTATAGGACAAATAGAAATTCATTTTGTACACTGTGTAAAAATTTCAGCCTCAGATTCGATATATTTTGAGAGATATGATTCCTCCAAATTAGGGTTCCAGCCTCTCTCGGGATTCATCCTTAAACAGGACACCTATGGAGAATTGTTATATCTCAGGCTATGAAGGTCCAACTGTAATTTTGCAAGATGTTCCAGATAGGGAATGGACTGTACTTTTTGTGGTAAAAGTTTCAGACCTCGAAGGTGAAACAATGACACGTGGAAGTCTGTACAAGTTTGTTATGTTGAACAATCCTCAAATAAGTCACCTTAGGAAAAATCTCATAAGTCCTTGGTGAAACCAATTCTGCTTAAGTCTACGATGTTGGAAAGAGGACATATGAGGATACATTAGTCAAAATAGTAGTAATTACAGAGATACCACAGAAACAATATTAGGAAAATATGCAGAAGAAATTGAAGAAAACTAGGGCATCAGATATTTTGCAGTTCTAATTACAGTTTTGAGAAAATGAGTATGCTTCTTAGCTTGACTTGAGGAGCCGCATATTTATATCCAATTAGATCAAAAATATTCCAAGTTTTGAAAATTAGGGTTTCTTTGACAAACCCTAGATCGATCAGCTCTGGAATTAGGATGGACACCTCAAATTGTAAGAAAGTTCTAAGAGCCAGAGGGAGATGAGGCTAAGGCTAGAGCCAAGAGAATCATTGCAGATTCCATTAAATATTATCTCATCCCTCATGTGTCATCCTTGAGGACACCAAAAGGAAGTGTTCGATTCTATGATGAAGCTATCGAAGAAGAATAAGATATTGAATGGCCTCCTAGGATCATGGGATTCATTCATTTGAGGAATGTGTGCCAGAAGGAAGTGATTACCTTCAACATACTTTGGGAAGAGTGCATACAAGAAGAATATATACTCATAATAAGAGAAGAGAAGATGGGAGCAATTGAACATCAAGCTCTCACGATTCAAAGAAGATCCCTCAAATGATGAGGAATATGAAGAACTCAATTCTTGAAGAACCTCTTATCCATCTTAGCATTTGGATAAGAAATGATGATGTGATGAATGAAGAAGATGATGAAGCTGAAGGTTCAAGAATGAGTCTACCCACGAAACAAATAACGATAAGTATTTGAATTGTCTTCTCCTATATATCTAGTTGTTTATATGACATTGTTTAGTTGTGAAATGTATTATGCATGATAGAATGTCTGCATTAATGAATAATATACTACTAATATGCATGTTAAGGGTAAGTAGCCTATAGTTCTATACAACAATCCATTGCTACTTATCCAGGATGAAACCTCTTTGTTGACATATTGGGATTAGTACACAATCTCAATAATGTTATGGTAGAGATGGAAGGCATTTGGAAAGTTTTTGTGTATACGAGATATGAATGAATGGTGTATTGGATAAAATAGTTGCATAATTATATCTTTATGCGTAAGAATTTTACATTATGAATATCTCTTATGAAATGTTTCTAACCATAAAACTGGTGCATTTGACTTGTAGGAAAGATCGTGTACAAGCATGCAGTAGATGGCAACATCGTGGGATACAAGGAAATATTCATAGCACGAGGCCTCTCATAGAAAGAAGCCATAGACTATGAAGAGAAATTTGCAGCCAATGGGAGTTGAGGCACATGATAGGCAGACTCATGTGTGCAAATTAAAGAAGGCCTTGTATGAGCTTAGAAGACACCCATGGGATAACACATATATGAGGAACTTAAAGATCACCTAGAGTGATTAATATTTTAGAATTTGCTACAAGGTTGAATATGAAAGCCTATAGAGGATGAAAAGCTCACTGATGGGTGTGAGAAGAACTTTTGAAAAGGTTCAAGATAGAGGATCTTGGTATCCAGTGACCCTAGATGGATACATAGAACATTAGTAGCAGAGGAAGCTACTTATCACTCCATTACATAATGTTTCAATACATAGACTACGAAAGACAGAGGGAGAAATGCTCCACTTCAGAGGGAGTGACTTCAAAAGATCCTGAGGTTCGACATGATACAATGGGATGGACAACTTACTGATGGCTCTAGTATTTACTGAGAGTAAAGTAGATTCCAACCATTGCTTCAAGGTTGAAGGAAGAATACGAGTGATGCTCCTGTTATAAATTGATGACCTGTTCCTAACAGGAAAAGAGGAACTCCTTAAAGTTGTAAGAAGGAGACTTGCTACCGAGTTCGAGATGAAGGTCTTGGGTATGATGCACTACTTTCTAGGAATGGAGGTGTAGATGGAATCTCCCTTGGACAAGGGAAGTATGCAGTGGAGATCCTAAAGAGGTTCAGGATGATGGACTGCAAGGCCATGGACACACCTATGGCATCGAACCTAAAGCTATTGAGTGATGCTTCATCAGAGACGATTGATGCCACGATGTATCATCAGATGTTTTGTAAATTGATGTTCCTGATGGATTTGAGACATGCTCACCTAGTTACAAAGCATGCAGTGAGGTACCTGAAGGGTACAGTTGAGTGTGGGATCAAGTATGATACGAATCAGAAGACTAACATGCATGGATAAGTTGATTTGTATTGGTAGCGTCACTAAGAAGAATAGAACCTTGGAATGCTTCTTCAGTTTGAGATCCAGTATGGGATACTGGTTTGGTAGGATGGAGTCCTGCATGGCGCTGAGTACAACTGAGGAAAAATATGTTTCCACTTGCTTAGCTATTTGTGAGAGAGGAGCAATAAATCTCCAGTTTGTGATCGATATCGATATCTCTCGAAAGAGGGATTTCTAGCACAACTGGTGAGACAGGATATCTAAGCATAAAATCCTAGCAAAGCTCGTAGGTTTCTCAAACATAATCAGTCTTGTAGGTTGTCCTCAAATGTAATCAGTCCTGACAAAGATCATGGGTTATCCTTGGATGTAATCAGCCCCAATGTGATTCTATGCTAGAAATCGCCAGAGAAAAGTTTGAGTACTTCAGGGAGAATCTTGGTGTTCTCCAGATCGAGGTTCCTTCTAAGGGGAAGTGATGAGTCCGTGAGTCTTTCTGACACGATGGGAGGCATGGCCTCCCATGGTCAGATGTAAGTGTAGAGAATTTCTATGATGGTGGTAGGCAGGGCCTCCCATGGTTAGATGTTAGTGTAGAGCCTTTCTAACATGGTGGTACGAGGGGCCTCCCATGGTCAGATGTAAGTATAGATCCTTTCCTCGGATGGTGGATGGTGTGTCCTACCATGCTGGTGGATGTAAGTGCTAGGCCTTTCCTTAGATGGTAGATGGTGTGTCCTACCATGTCAGTGGATGTAAGTGTAGAGCCTTTCCTCGGATGGTAGATGGTGTGTCCTACCATGCCAGTGGATGTAAGTGCTGGGTCTTTCCTCGGATGGTATATGGTGTGTCCAACCATGCCGGTGGATGTAAGTGCTGGGTCTTTCCTTGGATGGTAGATGGTGTGTCCTACCATGCCAGTGGATGTAAGTGGTGGGCCTTCCCTCAGATGGTATATGGTGTGTCTTACCATGCCAATGGATGTAAGTGATAGGCCTTTTTGACATGGTGGTGGGCTTGACCTCCCATGGTCAGATGTAAGCAATGGGACTTTTCGACATTGTGGCATGATGGGCCTCCCATGCTCGGATATAAGTGTTGAGACCTACATCCATCATTAAAAAGGTTGGCTCTGTAGAACTTCCTATGATGAGTAGAATTGAGAAATAGCACCATTTACTTGAGATAGCGGGAGCAATGATGATGGTGATGATTTATCTTTGATGATGATACAGTGATGAATACTTGTGCTGATGAATTGTGTCAATAGAATACCTTCCTAGTTAAGAGGGAGTGTTGATGTATTTGTAACTTCATAATGTATTCACTTGTATATTTTATATTGTCTTTCATTGTACCCTGACGAAGATGTTTGTTCCTCCGATCGAAAGAGTCATTAATATAATAAAGTCATGCAAAATAATTGAGCTTAACCCTCTGTTGTAAGTCAGGGAAATAGTCCCATAGTTGAGGGGTATTAGGGTCATTAGACTGTCCTAGTGAGGTTGGCCCTGTAGAGTAATTGCCAAATATAAAAATCATTAGAGGAAATTTCAACTCAAAATGGGCCTCCTAAAAAAAATTAATAAAATAATAGTTAAAATAATAAAATAATATTTATTAATTTTGGATGAAGAAAAGAAAAAAACTACTTTTTTGTTTGTATTTTCGACATATATCCTTGTGTTTTTACTCAAATTTCAATCAGGAGAGATCGTTGGATGCATAATTAAATTCCACATCCAACGAGTACCCGCTCAGCATACTTTTGACTAACCACGCTACCCCAAAAACAAGAAATACCTGAAAAACATAATGATGATGTCATCATCACATTTTTTCAAGTATTTCTTGTTTTTGGGGTAGCAGGGTCTTTCAAAAGTATGCTAAGTGGGTAATCGTTGGATGCGAAATTTAATTCCACATCCAACAAGCTCTCCCGATCAAAATTTGAGTAAAAACATAGGGAGATATGTCGAAAATACAAACAAAAAGTAGTTTTTTTTATGATACATATCTCCAAATTTATATTAAAAAAGTGTTTAAGACCTATACGGTATTTCAAATTTAAAGAAATTTCATTGGCTAACATATGATGACATGGAATTTGAGTTAAATTTAAAAGGGCCATTTTGAGTTGAAATTTCCTCTAATGAGTATAAATAGAGAGTGAGACTCTCTATTTGAAACACACACTCACTCAACTGTAGCGCATGAGTGAGAGAGGTGGAGATTGGACAAGTGAGAGAGAGAACAATTGTCAGAGATTATCTTTGTGTTTTTGGGTTTTACCTTTGCTATTGGTGCTAATTCAATCTCTGAGGAAGTTGCAGAGTTTTCTCCTTTATGGTTTCCCTGAGGAAAACCTTTTGTGTCTCTTATCTCTTGT
>LPNX010355714.1:443194-458183 GCA_001517045.1 Pseudotsuga menziesii | reverse complement strand
CCTCCTCCCTCTCTTCACTCCTCCACCCCTTGATCCTCCCTTCACTCCTCCACCCCCTGATCCTCCTCTGACCGACCCCCATCTCCTCCCTCTCCTCGCCCCTTTCTTCTCCTCCTCCTCTCCTCCCTTCTCCTTACCCTCTCTTCACTCCTCCACCCCCCTAATCCTCTCTTGTCCTCCTTCTCTCCCTGTCCCTCCTCCTCCCATCCCTCTCCTTTTCTTCCGCATCTATCTTCTCCTCGACCTCCTAATCCTCTCTTCTCCTCTTTCTCTCCCTCTCCCTCCTCCTCCTCCCCTCCCTTTCTTTTCTCCTCTTGTGCCCTCTTCCCACTAATCATCCCTTCTCCTCCCTCTTACCTTTTCCCCATCCTTCTCAACCCACCTCTCCATGCTTATTCAAATTTTCCCTCCTCCTCCTCCTCCTTCCCCACACTCACCTCCCTCCTACGCCCTCCTCTTCCAACCTCCATTATCCTCCTCCTCTTCCCTTCCCCTCCTCCTCCTTCACCTCCATCCCCCTTCTCCATCCTCTCCATCATTTTTCATTGTCCTCCACCGCTACCTCACATCCCTTCTCCTCATACACCCTACTCCTACCCCCTCTCCCTTGTCATACCTCCTCTTCCTCCTTTTCCACGCTTCTCCTCCACACCCTAACCTTCATCCTCTTCCTCTGACCCCCCCTCCTCACTCCTCTTCCTCTGACCCCCCCTTCTCGCTCCTCTTCCTCTGACCTCCTCTGACCTCCTATGATCTCATCCCCTCACTCAATCCCCTTCTCCTCCCTCCTTCTCATATACACTATACAAATATTCTATCAATTGAATAGTAAAAACAAGGGTTGTTTCTTACATTGGTATCAAAGCCATTGATTTGGCTATATTTTGTGGGTTATTTAATCTACCAATCTTTACACCACCAAAATCAACAAATTCATTCTTATTGTGTTGTAAGTTGTTATGAGCATCAATTGAGTTTTATGCAATTGTCAGTTTTGTCGTATAGTCTATTTATCTATATCGTGAGACTAAAAGGACTGGTGTTGAATCAAATACAATGTAATGAGATATAGTCACCATAACTCCCTTACATCACACATCCACTTGTCCTCATAACAAGTACGTGTTATGTATCAAACATAATTCTACCAAAATATTTTATCTACTAATTTGCTTAGTAGCAGAGGAGCTACTTATCACTCCATTACATAATGTTTCAATACATAGACTATGAAAGACAAAGGGAGAATGATGCTCCACTTCATACGGAGTGACTACAAAATATCCTGAGGTTCGACATGATACAATGGGATGGACAAATTACTGATGGCTCTAGGCTTTACTGAGAGTAAAGAAGATTCCAACCATTGCTTCAAGGTTGAAGGAAGAATATGAGTGATGCTCCTGTTATATATCGATGACCTGTTCCTAATAGGAAAAGAGGAACTCCTTAAAGTTGTAAGAAGGAGACTTACTATCGAGTTCGAGATGAAGGTCTTGGGTATGATGCACTACTTTCTAGGAATGGAGGTGTGGATGGAATCTCCCTTGGACAAGGGAAGTATGCAGTGGAGATCCTAAAGAGGTTCGGGATGATGGACTGTAAGGCCATGGCCACACCTATGGCAATCGAACCTGAAGCTATTGAGTGATGCTTCATCAGAGATGGTTGATGCCACGATGTATCATCAGATGTTTTTTTCATTGATGTTCCTGATGAATTCGAGACATGCTCACCTAGTTACAAAGAATGCAGTGAGGTACATGAAGGGCATAGTTGAGTGTGGGCTCAAGTATGATATGAATCAAAAGACTAATCTACATGGATAAGTTGATTCAGATTGGTAGCGTCATTTAGAAGAAGAGAACCTTGGGATGCTTCTTCAGTTTGAGATCCAGTATGGGCTACTAGTTTGCCAGGATGGAGTCCTGCATGGCACTGAGTATAGCTGAGGAAAAATATGTTTCCACTTGTTCAACTATTTGTGAGATAGGAGCAGTAAATCTCTAGTTTGTGATCCATATCGATATTTCTCGAAAGAGGGAGTTCTAGCATAGCCAGTGAGACAAGTTATCTAAGCATAATCCTGGCAAAGCTCGTAGATTTTTCAGACGTAATCAGTCTTGTAGGTTGTCCTCATATGTAATCAGTCCTAACAAAGCTCGTGGGTTATCCTTGGATGTAATCAGCCCCAATGTGATTCTATGCTAGAAATGGTCAGAGCAAAGTTTGAGTACTTCAGGGAGAATCTTGGTGTTCTCTAAATCGAGGTTCCTTGCAAGGGGAAGTGATGAGTTTGTGAGTCTTTCTAACACGGTGGGAGGTGGGGCCTCCCATGGTCAGATCTAAGTGTAGAGCCTTTCTATCATGGTGGTAGGCAGGGCCTCCCATGGTCAGATGTTAGTGTAGATCCTTTTTGACATGGTGGTAGGAGGGGCCTCCCATGGTCAGATGTAAGTACAGAGCCTTTCCTCAGATGGTGGATGGTGTGTCCTACCATGCCGGTGGATGTAAGTGCTGGGCATTTCTTCAGATGGTAGATGGTGTGTCCTACCATGGTGGTGGATGTAAGTGTAGAGCCTTTCCTTGGATGCTAGATGGTGTGTCCTACCATGTTGGTGGATGTAAGTGCTGGGCCTTTCCTCAGATGGTACATGGTGTGTCCTACCATGCTGGCGGATGTAAGTGCTGGGCCTTTCCTTGGATGGTAGATGGTGTGTCCTACCATGCCGGTGGATGTAAGTGGTGGGCCTTCCCTCAAATGGTATATGGTTGTCCTACCATGCTGATGGATGTAAGTGATAGGCCTTTTTGACATGGTGGTAGGCTTGACCTCCCATGGTTAGATGTAAGCGATGGGACTTTTCGACATGGTGGCAGGATGGGCCTCCCATGGTTAGATATAAGTGTTGAGGCCTACATCTAGCATTAAAAAGGTTGGCTCTGTAGAACTTCCTATGACGAGTAGAATTGAGAGATAGCACCATTTACTTGAGATAGCGGGAGCAATGATGATGGTGACGATTTAGCTTTGATGATGATCCAGTGATGAAGACTTGTGCCGATGAGCTGTGACAATAGAATACCTTCCTATTTGAGAGGGAGTGTTGATGTATTTGTAACTTCGAAATGTATTCACTTGTATATTTTATATTGTATTTCATTGTACCCCAATGAAGATGTTTTTTCCTCCGATCGGGAGAGTCATTAATAGAATAAAGTCATGAAAAGTAATTGAGGTTAACCCTCTATAGTAAGTCAAGTAAATAGTCCCATAGTTGAGGGGTATTAGGGTCATTAGACTCTCCTAGTGAGGTCGGCCCTGTAGAGTAATTGTCAAATAGAAAACTAGTATAAATAGAGAGTGAGACTCTCTATTTGAAACACACACTCACTCAACTGTAGCGCATGAGTGAGAGAGGTGGAGCTTGTATAAGTGAGAGAGAGAACAACTGTCAGAGATCATCTTTGTGTTTTCAGGTTTTACCTTTTCTATTCATGCTCATTCAATCTCTGAGGAAGTTGCAGAGTTTTCTCCTTTATGGTTTCCCTGAGGAAAAGCTTTTGTGTCTCTTATCTCTTGTGATTATTGTTGTGCATGTTATTCTCTTAGATAAAATCCTAGATCATATTGATTAAATGATAAAAATATAACACTCCCCCACACTCTCCTCCCTCTTCCTCCCTCCTCCACCTCCTTTTCCCCCCTCCTATCCTACCCTCCCTTCTCCTCCTCCTCCCTCATTTTCCTCCTCTGCCCTTCCCCTCCTCCTTTTTCACCTCCACCCCCATTCTCCATCCTCTTCCTCCTCCACCACTCCCTCTCCTCACTCCTCATTCACTAATCCTAAACCCCTCCCTTGTCCTACCTCCTTCTCCTCCTCCTCCTCCTCATGTGTCCTTCCCCTTATTCACCCTCCTCTCCCACTCCTCCCCTCTTTTCCCATCCCTTATCATCCCTCTCTTCTCCTCCACCTCCACCCCCCTCTCGGCCCTCATCCTCTTCCTCCTCCACCCCCTCTTCTACTCCGTCCTCCTCCCCCTCTTCTCCTCTACCCCCTCCTCCCTCTCTTCACTCTTCCACCCCCTGATCCTCCCTTCTACTCCTCTCCCTCTCCCCCCTCCTCCCATCCCTCTCCGTGTCCTTCACATTTATCTTGTCCTCATCCCTACCCTCCTCTTCCTCCCCCCTCCCTCCTCTTCTCCTCCTCCCCACTCCTCTTCCTCCTCCTTGCCCCCCTCCTTCACCCTTGTTATAGCTCAAAATGACACTTCTATGCCTATGACCACTTTTCCATGATTCCATTGCATGTTGACACTTCCATGACAACACTTCATGAAAGTCATTGAAAAAACACATAACTTGGAGGAACTGTAGCTTGAGTTCCATAAATCCGTTTGACCACATCTCTACAACGTTGGAAAGATATTTCTCTTAGCTAAAACTTTCCAGAAGACACCAAAGTTTCAAAATTCCAAGAAATTCCCTAAAAATGAGTTTTTGTCTATACGCAACTTGCCCTTAAAGAAACCCGCGTATGACACGTGCCTTGTCAGTTATGCAACCCGTGTGTGATTTTATACGTGACTTTTTGTACTAGCAACCCGCGTGTATTTTTCATATACGCGACTATGGTATTCTGCAACCCGCGTATGTCTCTTAAAAATGTCAAAAAAACGCGTCTTTTGATTTCGGGTAGTTTGGGTAGTTATGCAACTGACTCCTTCAGTTGTAACCACTTTGTCTTTACCCCTAACTCTTGTTTAAGAATATAAATAGAGGTAGGGAGGTCCACGAGAGGGGACTTGAATATTTGCATTGTTATGCTGGAGGATTTGGAGCTCTCTTTGCCCACACCTTTGCCCTGGCGGTCATCCCCTTGTGTTGCAGAGCTTAGAGGTTGAGTTCTTTGGAGAAGAGAAGCAGCAGAACCAAATCAAGGTTTCGTGAGGTGCCGAACTTGAAGAGAAGGTATACTTGTACTTCTTTTCAAGATTAATAAAGATGTGATGTCCTTCTTCTTCCCCAAATCATTGTTCAATGTGTGATTGAATTTCTATTTATGATCATATGATGATGTTAGTTAGATTATTATCTCATGTTTATTTGATTATAATTGCTTTATATGTGGTCATATTGGTTTGAGGAAGGTATAATTCATTTTGCAGGTCTCTTGGAGCGAGAGGAGCAAGAAGAGGATTGAAGAGAAAGCTTGGACCAGCCTTCAGTTAATCAGGTGTGGACCTTTCTTATCTCTGAAACTTGCTTATGTATGCTTGTTGAACATTGTGCATCTCTCTTTCAACCCCAGTATGTTGATGGCCTCTTAAACCCTAGCCATAGGACACTTTCCTTTACAACAGAATTGGAGACTCTGCTGGGGAAAGCCTTGTCTGTTTGGGATTTCTCTTGATTTATTTCAGCCTTTTGCATTGTTTCAGGTCCTTCTTTCCATTTAGGAACACCTTATAGGTCTGATAGAACACCTCCCCTGCCTTCCTAAGGCATTTTTTGACCCTTTTTGGGAGTTTTTCCACCCATACGCGACTTGCAGACTGAACAGTAGCGTGTCTGGTTCGGTACACGCGACTGTCTATATTGTCAACCCGCATATGATACACGAATTATTAGTTATACAACCCGCGTGTGCTTATACACGTGACTTGTTGTATTAGCAACCCGCGTATGACACGCGACCTGTCAGTAGTGCAACCCACGTGTGCCTTTAAAACGGTGTTTTTCCTCTTTTTGTGTGGTTCTTTCTACTGTTGTGGGATATTTGGTAGGTATTTTGGTGTCCTCTGTAGGTGCATGACTCCAGGGAGTTAGTTTTATCCCTTTTGGTTGTTCTTTATCTATGTGGTAAGCCTTTTATAGCATTAGGGTTTGCTCTTTGCTCTTTCCCCCACCTCCTTTGCTTGGTATGATTTTTTGCTTATGTTTCTGGTCAGCCTCCGTTGGTGATCTTTGTTTGATTTCAAAATCTTGTTGGTGTTGGTTTCCTTCTTCTTTTGTTGGTTAAATTCACCATGCCAAAATAGTTGACTTGTCTTTTATGCAAGCCTTCCTTCCAAGTAGGGTTTATACTGACTTTAGGGCATTCTAGAGTTTGTTTGGTGGTTGTATAGCAAAGTTCCTTTTGCTTTGTTCTTATTATCTGCATACTTTTCTTTGTAGGTAGTTTTCTTTTGCATTTATAAAAGAAAATTAAAAAAAACATATACTTGTTTTTGCTGCCTTCCCCCACATCTCCTTCTTTGGCTTGACCTTGTTGGACAAGGTACTGAGCAACCTCTATTTGTAGGTTTAGATTGATACTTGGGACTTCTTGACCTTTGTTTATGTCAATATTTTTGCTCAGTCTCTTCATTCCAAAGTTGTTGGCTTGTTTACCTTTGTAAGCCTTCCTTTCAAGAGAGGTTGATATTCAACTTTAGGGAAACCTAGGGTTTGTTTGTGAGGTGTAGAGTAGTTGTCTATTTTCTTTGCTTACATTATTTGCTTGCATTAGTTGATAGGCAGTTTTTATTTTACATTTATAAAAGAAAAAGACAAAAACACATGTTTTCTTTATATGCATGTAGATTAGGTTTTTAGTCTAGATTGCATGGCATATCATTGTTTTTGAAAAAATAAAAAGAGTTTGTTCTTTTGTGGTTTTCAAGTTTCTATTTGAAAAATAAAGAGAATAGTTTTTTCTTTTTGCATTTCATTTCTCTTTGCTTAGTCATTTTGTTTCAACTTTGAGTCAAAACACCACATAAGTTTCATTCCATTTACCCTTTGACTAAAAACAGCCCTTAAAATAAACGATATAATTTAAAAATTATTAGTAAGTTTTATTTTATAGGGTCATACACCAACTGGATCAGGCTAGACTTGTGGATTAGGGAGTTTCAACTCTCCACAAGTGTTAAAATTTCAGATGTAGTTGGCCTATCACTAGGTAAACCCTTTTCTGTGTTGATTGTATCTAGGAAGCTCCTCTCAAACAGGAGTTAAGCACGAGGCCGCGTGGAGACTTGGACTGAGGAGATAACCCTCTGATTCCTTGTCAAAGCGTAGACCAAGGTTTTTGCGCATCTGGGGATTCTATCTTAGACAGGGTTTCAGGCTCAGCTACCCTGCCCATGCGTACGAATCAGGCTTGCGACTGTCCCCCTAGACTATCAATATAGTTAAGGTAGCCTTTAGTCTCTTTGACATCTAGGGTTCATACACAGGTACACCGGAAGGCTATTTCTGGTTGACCTTGGATGGACTTGGAAGGTAACCCTGGTAGAAAGTGTGGGAGGGCGGTGGGTGATTCCTCCGCTTGTGCCTAAGAACATATACAGGGATGCTAAGTAACTATCTATCAACTTTCTTCTGGAAAGTATATCTTATACCTGTTTGTCTATTTGGCTTTAGGAATTTTTAGTGAGTGCTGTTTGGTTTGTCTGTACTTAGTGTGCCTTTAGGTGTGTTCTTTGTAATTTTGGTTGCCTATCAACCTCAGACTTTGTCTTATTGTTTGAAACTATGGCTAACACCCCTTTGAACACCAACCAAGAGATCCCCATGATGGGAACTCCTTGTACTATTCCTCTCATGGGGAATGTTGGTGTTCCCTTGATGGCCACCCTGAATCTTCCTGGATTCACCCTAGGGCTACTGGTGTGGTTTTTTTCCACTCCAACTGTCCTGAATTCTCCTGATGCTTCTCAAGTAATCTCCTTATATCAAGGGCATCAAAACACTGCTTCCCCTTCACCTGTAGTTGATTCTCCTCCTCCTTCTACCTCATGCGGTGAAAGTACTGATACTAGTAACCGGCAGTCTAAAAGGAGTAAAAGAAGGAGGACTAGGAAAAAGGCACATAAGCAAGGGGGCACCCATTCAACCTCTGCAATTCAAGTTGAACCTCACTACCCAGCCTCTATTGTTTATGTTGGGGGCACTTATCCAACCTCTACAGGTCATGTTGGATCTAAGCACTCAACCTTTGCAATTCAAGTTGATCTTCACCATCCAGCATCTGTTGATAATTCTGGTGGGATCCTTCCAACCTTTCCAAGTCATGTCGGATCCAGTCACTCAGCCTCTGTGGTTCATGCTGAGGGCACCCGTTCAACCTCTGTTCTTCAAGTTGAACCTCCCCATCCAACCTCTATTGTTCATGTTGGATCCATCCACCTAGCCTCTATGGTTCATGCTGGGGGCACACACTCAACTGCTGAAAAGCATGTTGATCCTAACCATTCAACCTCCATTTTTCATGTTGGTGGTGCCCATCCAACCTTTGCAGGTCATGTTGGATCTAGTCTCTCAGCCTCTGCAAGTCATACTAGGGGTAGTCTCTCAGCCTCTGTAAGTCATGCTAGGGGCAGTCTCTCAGCCTCTGTGGTTCATGCTGAAGACAATATATCAACCACTGCGAGTCATGTTGACACTGTTGAAAAGACTACCCTTTCAAAACACAAGCCCAAGTTTCCTTGTAAGCTTTGTGAGGGAGACCACCTTACTTATAAATTCCCTTCTATCATGGAGGTGCGAAGCATTTGGATTCATGGTCATCCTGTTTTTGAACATCTTGAAGTCTCTCAACAACCAGCATCTCTTAGTCAGGTTGGACCTAGTCACCCAGCCTCTATAGTTCATGTTGGGGACAAACTCTCATCCTCTATAGGTCATGTTGAGAGCAAACAGTCAGCCACTGCTAGTCATGTTGACAACGTTGAGAAAACTGGTCGTTCGAAGTGCAAACTTAAGTTCCCTTCTAAGCTATGTGAGGGAGATCATCTTACTCACCACTGCCCTGCTATCGCAGAGGTGTGAAGAGTGTGGTCCAAGACTCAAGATTTTCCTTCTCCTAAAAAACCTTTAGTTTCTCAACAACCTACTCAACCTTTGGTTGATCAAGTGGTTGAACCAATCTCAGATTTGGTCAATCCCACTCTTCTTTCGAAGAGTGATCCTGATGTGATTGAACCAATGTCATCTTTGGTCAATCCCACTCTCCCTTCAGAGAGTGACTTTCACAAAGCGGTTGAATTGATTTTAGTATCGATCAATCCCACTCTTCCTTTGGAGAGTGAAGTGTCTGTTAGTCACATTTTCTTCACTGCTAGTTCAGAACTTACTGAACAAGGGGGCACTAAACTCGTTTCGGATCAACCCCCACCAAGCTCTCATATTGCTTCTTTTTATTGGGATAGCCTAGTTGAGCCGCGCCTTCCTTCTGATGCACCTTTCCAGATAAAGGTAAAATTTGAATCGTATATGATCGCTCGTTGTATTGTTGATGAAGGAGCCTCAGTTAGTATTTTTTCTACTCGTGCTTGGAGAGGCATGGGATCTCCCAGCCTTATGTCGACTACTAGTCAGTTATTGGCATTTGATAGAAGAACTTGTATAGCCTTAGGAATTCTTGCTCAAACACCTGTTACTTTGGGTGGGAATACCGTCTTAGTTGAATTCATGGTGATAGAAGACCCCTTGGACTTCAATATGATCCTTGGACGTGATTATGTCTATGCCATGCAAGCTGTGGTGTCAACATTATTTCGTGTGATGTACTTTAATCATGGTGAAGAAATTGTCACTATCGATTAGTTGGATTTTCTTGATCTGTCTCCTGACCCAACTAGAGACCAGGTCTTTCCTTTATTGGTTCCCAGTGTTTCTATAGAACTACCCCGCCGCAGGTGCACTATGTGGCCTCATGTCCTCTACGTTCAATTGCTACTGAGAAGCAACCTCTGTTTTCATGCTTACCTTCTCAGGACTTGGTCCCAACAGTTGACCAGGTGAATCATCCTAGACAGACTGTGGGGCCTAATCTCCACTCTGTCGATCCATTTGAAAGTTTAGATATGTGTCCTATCTTAGATGATCTCCTTCCTTCGGACGAAGTCTTCTTAGAGTCTTTGATATAGTCTAACCTTCTTTTGGATGTTGGTTCAGTTGTGACTAAGTCTAACCTTAATTTGCCTAGTAAGCCTAACCTTTCTTCTTATGTTGGTCTTGTTGAGTCTCAGGACTTGGTCCCAACAGTTGACCAGGTGATTCATCCTATATAGACTGTGGGGCCTAATCTCCACTCTGTCGATCCATTTGAAAGTTTAGATATGTGTCCTATCTCAAATGATCTCCTTCCTTCGGACGAAATCTTCTTAGAGTCTTTGATACAGTCTGACCTTCTTTTGGATGTTGGTTCAGTTGTGACTAAGTCTAACCTTAATTTTCCTAGTAGGCCTAACCTTTCTTCTTATGTTGGTCTTGTTGAGTCTTTTGACTCTTTCTTCGAACAGCAAGTTAGTGATCCTGATGAGTTTGATTTTTCTTATGAATTTTTCAACTCCTGTAATACTGAGTTTGTTCCTACAGACTCTATATCCCTTATTGATTTTTTCTCTCCTTTTGAGGTTGATCTTACTGATTATAAACCCTCGAGCCTTGGTACTATAGAATCTCCTTCAGTTGATTCTTCTTTGACTTTACCTTTTATAGAAGATAGCAAAGTCACATGTGTTTCTACTAAAGTGACCCGCATCGGATCGTTTCTTCTGAATATGATTCTGATGTTGTTGTTTCTTGGAGACAGGATTTTTAGTTGGATTTATAACTGTTTACTAACCTTGTCTTGTTGTTCAAGTTGTAATTGCATTTTCATGTATCCTGCTCGCACTTATGAGCCTAATGCCGGCTTCCACACTTTTAGCTCGTTATATAAGCCCTCATCTTTGTTCTCATTATCGCCCAGCCTTGTATTATTTTTCCTTTGCAACTTGACACCTTTTACCTTGAGGAGACGTTCCCCGAGTGTCTTTATCCTGCTCATGTTCCTTGCATTATGCATAGGTCTGTTCCTTGCGCTTGGAACTAGTTTCCCCTTTCTATGACACTCGTCTCCTCGCATTTAGAGCATTCTTTCTGCTCTCCTTTGAGCTCGTTAAAAATAGTAAGGAGGCAGCGAGTTGACTTTTACGGACTCGTTAAAACTTCATGGGAAATATTTTGAGTTTATTTAGGCCCAAATCTGACTCCTCAAAATAGACTTGACTTCCGAGTAAACTTTTCCATTCAGGCTCATTAATAATATGTGAATGGGCATCTACATTGGTGGTAGGTTATCTCTTTCTCAGACCATGTGGAATAATACAAGAAAGGAGCACTCTCTTTTCTTCGAAATTGAGAAGAGTATTCTTAGGCATAGGTTTATCACTTTTCCAGACCTGAGGGACTAAATTTACGGAAAATGAACTCCCGGTATGAGCTTAGTTTTCTCTTTTTCATGCTCTAGACCAAAACATGAAAAAGATTCCGAGTGTACTTTATGTATTTGTCATGCTCGTTAAACCCTAAAGAATAAAGCATCGATTTTATTGTTGTAAGCCCCATTTATCATAATCAAATGGATCTTTCCGAGTGATCTTTCCTTCCTTCACACTCGTAAAACTCAAGCTATATGCTGCTTTTGAAGGAGCATTGAGTAGGTGGTAATTTAACCTTTTTCGGACCTTCCTAACTAAGTACGAAAAAGGTGGACCTTTTCTTCTTCAGAAATTAAGAGAGTTCTTCTTTGGTATGTTTTATACTTTTTCGGCCTCAGGAGACTAAATTGTATGAAAAAGGACCCCCCTAGAGTCTTCTTTGGAGTTTTCAGACTCTCTAAACTATGAAAACACCGTCGAGCATGTACTAGTTCGGGCTCGTAAAATCCACGAATCAGTGCTTTATCAAGCATTCTTCTTTCTTTTCTTCGAGCTTTCCAAAAATGAAGATGGTCCCGAGTTTTCTTTCTTGGACTCGTTAAACCTTTACAAGAAAGAGGGGAAGGGAATTTCATTCGCATGTTTTTTACATCATGGCAGCAAGTATTGTTTCCTTGAACAAAGCACCAGTTTTGATTCTATCAACAGTTGGGTCCTAGTATTTTGACCTTATCCTGATTCAGAGTTTCTTACTCCTCCAGTTGGTCTCTTTTCCAATTATATGGGGAATTTGTCAATGTCTCCTACATTGTAGATTTGTTTCGTTGGTCCTTTTGTGTCAAAATATGCCTAAGTCACTTTTGTGTCATGCTCACTATTCAAGGATTAAACCTTTGTCGGCCATTCTGCAGTTTCCTTGACCCTTTTTGTGTTAGCCATTCCCTGGTATCAGTTCTTTACATCATTTCTTCGGCGTTCCTTATCGTGAAATTCAGTATCAATTCCATATCCAATTAGTCTTTGACTTACCTCGTGTTAGATGATGAAGGATGCCTTAATGCCTTCCTTCCAAAGGATCTCTTCCTATCAACTACAACACATCTTGCTCTGGGAATGAGATTTAGAGTTTTATGACAGTACCTTGGGGATTGTTGTCATCAATGGCAATTTTCCTCACTATTGGGTAGTGGGGATACCTTAATGTCTCCTACTCGATGGATTCTTCAAGTGTTCAACTTCAAGTCCTTGTAATAACACTTGTTAGAATGTGCTAGGTACCTTGGGGACCATTTTCATTAATGGTGGTTCCCCCCGCGTTTGTTAACGGTTCTCATTATTGATCAATAATCAAACGGTTTCCTCCATGTTCAACTTCAACTCTTTTATTCGCATGGTTAGGATTTGTACCTTTTGGGCGGTTTGGATTGAAGACCTTGGGCCGACAGTAGCATCATCATTTTTTCTATTGCCCAAGTTGCACAAGACCTTGTTACACTTTATATGACATTTTGCTGAGACATAGATCCACCTTGTACTTTTGTGGCTATGATCGATTGTTGAGCATGGATCCACCTTGTTCATTTGTGGCCATAGCTCCTTTAGATTTGATATGGCACATTTTTGCATATTGAGCGACCATGATAGTTTCATCAGTTATACATATGTTGGATCCGCCTTATATATTTATGGTGATGTTTTGTATATGGACTTGTATGTCCCAGAGATCAGTTTTTCTAACATTTATCTCTTTTACAGGTACCTTTGTTCGAGCCTTTTGATCTTGGTTTCTCTGCTCTCTCTCCATACTCAGCTGTTTCCTTTATAATGTATTTCGACTATCGTCTTCCCCTCTAACCTAACACATTAGGGGGCATCTGTTATAGCTCAAAATGACACTTCTCTACCTGTGACCACTTTCCCATGATTCCGTTGCATGTCGACACTTCCATGACGACACTTCATGAAAGTCACTGAAAAAACACCTAACTTGGAGGACCTGTATCTTGAGTTTTGTAACTTTGTTTGATCTCATCTCTACACTGTTGGAAATATATTTCTCTTAGCTAAAACTTTCCAGAAGATACCAAAGTCTGAAAATGCCCAAAAATACCCTAAAAATGAGTTTTTGTCTACATGCGACTTGCCCTTAAGGAAACCCGCGTATGACACGTGCTTTGTCAGTTATGCAACCCGCGTGTGCTTTTATATGTGACTTTCTGTACTAGCAACCTGCGTGTATTTTTCGTATACATGACTGTGGTATTCTGCAACCTGTGTATGTCTCTTAAAAATGTCAAAAAAACACATCTTTTGATTTCGGGTAGTTTGGGTAGTTATGCAACTGACTCCTTTAGTTGTAACCACTTTGTCTTCGCCCCTAACTCTTCTTTAAGCATATAAATAGAGGTATGGAGGTCCATGAGAGGGGACTTAAATATTTGCATTGTTATGCTAGAGGATTTGGAGCTCTCTTTGCCCACACCTTTGCCCTGGCGGTCATCCCCTTGTGTTGTAGAGCTTAGAGGCTGAGTTCTTTGGAGAAGAGAAGCAGCATAACTAGATCAAGGTTTCGTGAGGTGCCAAACTTGAAGAGAAGGTATACTTGTACTTGTTTTCAAGATTAATAAAGATGTGATGTCCTTCTTCTTCCCCAAATCATTGTTCAATGTGTGATTGAATTTCTGTTTATGATCATATGATGATGTTAGTCAAATAATTATCTCATGTTTATTTGATTATCATTGGTTTATATGTGGTCATATTGGTTTGAGGAAGGTATAATTCGTTTTGCAGGTCTCTTGGAGCGAGAGGAGAAAGAAGAGAATTGAAGAGAAAGCTTGGACTAGCCTTCAGTTAATCAGGTGTGGACCTTTCTTATCTCTGAAACTTGCTTATGTATGCTTGCTGAACATTGTGCATCTCTCTTTCAACCCCAGTATGTTTATGGCCTCTTAAACCCTAGCCATATGACACTTTCCTTTACAACAACCCTTTCCCCCTCTCCTCCCTTCTTCCCCCCTTCTCCCTCCTCCTCCTCCTATTCCTCTCCCACCCCCCTCCTACTTCTCCTCCAACCCATGTCCTATTCCATCCTCCTCCCTCCCACACCTCCTCAATCATCCCTCATCTTCATTCCCCTTACCCCTCACCTCCTCCTCCTCCTCCCCAGCCCCTTTCCTCCCTCCTCATCCTCCACCTCCCCCCTTCACCCCCCTCCTTCACCCCACATCCTACCTCTTCCTTCCTTCCCTTCCTCCTCTACCCGCTCCTCCCTTTCTTCACTCCTCCACCCCCTGATCCTCCCTTATACTCCTCTCCCTCTCCCTCCTACTCCCATCCCTCTCCTTCTCCTCCACATCTATCTTCTTCTCCTCCTCCCCCCTCCCTCTCCTCCCCCCTCCCCTCCTATTCATCCCCCCTTTCTTCTCGTCCTCCTCCCTCCTCCCTCTCTTCACTCCTTCACCCCCTAATCCTCCCTTCACTCCTCCACCCCCTGATCCTCCTCCTCCCATCCCTCTCCCTGTCATTCGCATCTATCTCCCTCTCCAAATAGAAAACTAGTATAAATAAAGAGTGAGACTCTCTATTTGAAACACACACTCACTCAACTATAGCGCATGAGTGAGAGAGGTGGAGCTCACACAAGTGAGAGAGAGAACAACTGTCAGAGATCATCTTTGTGTTTTTGGGTTTTACCTTTGCTATTGGTGCTCATTCAATCTCTGAGGAAGTTGCAGAGTTTTCTCCTTTATGGTTTCCTCAAGGAAAACCTTTTGTGTCTCTTATCTCTTTT